>JAWMAG010000065.1:5860000-5900000 GCA_037013455.1 Ceratitis rosa
AAGCTCAAGCGACGAGGATCTCTCGAACGACCAGAGCTACGAGCTGGAGGAGCGGGAGGCCAAGGCGAGAGCGGCGGAGACAGAGGCGAAGCCGAGGGATGTACAGCCCACGCTGGCCAACGCCCCGAAGGCGGCACCACATATACGTGGTCATATACCACCGCCGACATCAATACCAACGAGTTGGCAACAGGCATTCGCACAGTCCCAACCGCCACATCAGACGAGCCATCAGTCATGCCTACCAGTCGCTGTGCTGAAGGCCTCATCTTGCGAGTACCTACTCGAACAGCGTACAATGGTGCCGTTGCGCACCACCAGCATTACCAACAGTCCGCCTACGGGGAGAGCCAATTCAGCAGCGGTCTCAATAGCGGCGGAGGAGCCCTCGGTCACACAGCAGACACTCACGATGCAAGTGGAGATGAAAGCGACGATGAGGAGTACTACTACTATGATGATGGCGGCGGCGGCGGCGGCGGCTACTACGACGACGACAACGACGATGATGCGTGTGAACAAGACGCCACCCTCGCCACGGAGTCGACCTCCTTCATCGACTTCTACAACAATCAGCAGCGCGAACGTCAGTACCGCGAAAAGCAGCTGCAGCAGCGTCAGTGGGGTGAGTACCCCAACTACTACCAACGTATACACAACGACTGTGCAACGACCGGCGAAGTTCGTGCCACCGCCGCCACCACCACGTCGACTGTTGCTAACGCAAGGCAACTTGCAGACAAGTGGCGCGGAACTGAAGAAGGCGGTGAGTATGCGTGTAATTAGGGTACAATAGAGGACCGGAATTAATCTGTTATCTTCTTAAACGTACAGCCAACGCCTCCTCGACGAAGTTTTGGCGCTTCTGCTGACGATGGCTCTTCAGCGGTTGCCAACACCGCAGACGTAAGCACAAGTGTGCCGCGCGTAGTCGCTACGCCTACCACAAAAGCACAACCGTTGGCAGCGATGGCGAGGGCGACAGTGAGGCAGACAACAGCCGTTGGCAGTCAGCGTTCTGCTGTCGCCGCTACCGTCGCACCGGCGACGATCGCAAAGCGTGTATCGTCAACGATAATAGAGACATCGCTGCTGGGCTCGGGCGACAACAAGGCAGCCTGCACATCATCAACAATAGCTTCGAAGACGACGAAGGAGCGACCGCCGGCACAGCAGCGCCAACAACGAACCCAGTCGGACCAGAAAACAGCAGCCGAAACAGCGACGACAACGCTGGCGACGACGAAAGGCAGCGAGGACGTTTTAAAATCGGCCGCTGCCCCAGCGCCAATTGGTTCCGGTTTAAGTCCACGACTGGAGATGCGTTTGGCACTCAATCACGACATACTCGGCGACGAAGACTTAATCTGCTACGATCCTGGTCCGGATCTAACAAGAATATTGGGGTACGTTAACTCACTTTTAGCGATTACTGTACTGGCAAATACATTTTGAGCTTCTTCCACAGGCACGACCTCTCCACATTTCAGCGACGGACGGGTCGCGATTTATTGAGTCGTTCAGCAACGAATCGCGTACAACCAAAAGAGGCTGTCATATCGTTCTCTCAACAGCGAAACTCGAAGATGGACACGCCAACAGTGAACCGACGTCCACGTCCGAATGCCAACAGTTGTACGCTACCGACCGGCTTGGTGGCTGGTGGCGCGCGTGTCGGCGGCGCTCCACAACCCCTGCAGCCAAATCGAAATACATGGAGCAGTTCTGTATCTGCGGTTCGGAGCAACGACGTCTACGCAAGCGACGTCGAAAGCAGCAAAAGTTACAATTACAACAACGACGACAGCAAGTTAAGCGATCTAGAAATCTTAGCGAGACGCGAGAAGACATATTGCATGTCTCAATTGAGGAGTGGCTCACGAGTCAAGACGAAGACGACGACCGAGGTGAAGAAGGCGGCAGTGGCGACCAAAACCTCAGAAACTGCATTGACAATGGCAGCAACATCAACGATGACCAGCAGGGATTCCTCGAGCAGTCCTCAAGCGATGAGTACTACTTTGATGGGCATGGAGACTGAGAGCGGTAGCATGCGTGCGCGCAAGATCGGACGCGATGAGAGTGCGTTGATTGAAGCGGGCAAAGGAAACCGGTTGTAAGTAAGAAGTCAGCAGAGAAGTTTAGCAAACTTTCTGAGAACTTTACAATCTCTTGTTTTTTTGCAGAATCAACTTCATAAAGCGACGCAACTCAGAAAGCCCGATCTCGCCGAACTGTTCGCAGAGCTCGCTAAGTGAATCCAATGCCAGCGGTACACCCGTACATCGGCTGGCCGTACAAATGTCGCCACGTAAAGATAATGTAAGCGAGCTGAAAGCAGTTTTATTTTTTACTTTTTCACAGCTCTCACCTTTCTCTGCTCAATTGCAGGACAAACCCTCGCTAAATCGTCGTCTGTGGAAACAAATCACCAAACGGCGGCGCGCCAACTCTGTCTCGGAAGTAGCCGCCAGCTAATTCTGCACGCGCATCCTGCCCCAACACACGTCCAAGCAACACCACGCTAAACCCACAGCACACTGTACCCGGCTTAAGGTGACGAACGCTGTAGACTTCAAGGAAATAGTTTGGAAAATGCTAATTTTTGGCATCATTTTTTGTTCTTGTAGAATGTAAGTGTCATTGTTATTGTAGCTGAGTAGTTGATAAGGCTAAGAATGCGTTGGTACTCGACTTTAACTTCACAGCTTAGGTCGGTAGCGCTGTACTGCTTTTGGTTAGGAAAAAAAAGTTAACTTTTTGGAGAAAATTTCGGAATTTGTAGGTTAAGCGAATTTTCGTAGTAAAGAAACGTGTAGAATAAATTCAAATCGTTGGAGTGTTCTTAGGATCCTGCTTTTAGGTGAAATAATTGAAATTTAGATGCTATTCTGAGAACAATCACAAGTCAAAATTAGTCTACAGCCTAAAGGTATGCTACAAAAATGTAATTATAAAGCCAAAAATTTGCAAAGTATAATTTTGGGCGCTGGGGTACTGAGAATAGTGAACCATTGTTTCTTGTGACAGTTTTCAGAATAGCATTGTTTAGTAGCAAATATGAGGAATAATATCCCACGCTGACTAGCTCACAAAATTATGAGCGCTCACTACTCGGAAATATCTTTTTTTCTTCTTATTTTACTCTTTTTCCTCTCAATTCACGGCGAGGGGCACTCTAATGAGATGAAAGTAGGATCAAAATAAAATTAACTCGGTAACTCCTTTCATTGTTTCATTGTGCTAGGCATTCTGGCATTTCGTAGTATTTATGGGAAGCTGTGTAGGGGTCCCTCTCCACTGAGCCAGCTCGTTCCTCTTTCCGTTGCCTCTTCCACCCGACCCGCTTAAAAGAAAGACTTGTAGTTATGGAACGTCTATGCTCTCGTCATCGACTGGGGGCTGGAGTATTGTTCTCTTTCCTTAAACATAATGTTCTGAAGATCGCTCTTCAGCTCATTCTTCCCACCCTGTTCAACAGCTTCTATAGGTTTTCATTTCCTCGGACACTCCCTTTTGTATGCCGCTCGTTTCCCTTTTCAACTCACCACTTCTTCCTAGCATCGTGAGATAAGTTCAGAAAATCAAGGCATACTTTGAGGCGCTATATACTTATGTCTCAGAACTGTGGGTGCTCATAATTTCATGAGATAAATCAGCTTGAGAGAGTTAGAGAGTCGTTTATATCGTGAATTAGAATGTGATGAATTAAAGCTTTGCGTACAGTATATAAGCATATATACATATATATATTGGTAAGCGAACATGGTGGAAATTTTAAACGCGAATTATGTATATTTTATAAAAAAGAAAATTATGAAAAAACGGAAGGCACATCGACATTTTCAGCGCTCTTTTGTTAGTGTTCTTGAATATGGAATTATGTAGGTTTAAAAGTCGAATTTTAAACAAATTGTAAAAGGAGTAATAAAATGGTTTTTGTAATATGTTTAGCAAAAACTAATTAAAATATAAAAAATAAAAAAAAAATAAATAAAATAAAATTAAAATATAATAAAATAAATTAAAACTAAATAAATTATAAAAACAGTAATAAAAAATAAAATAATATAAAATAACATAAAACAAATTAAAATGAAATAAATTAAAAACAGGATTATCATATAAAAAGACTAAATAAAATAAAATGAAACCAAATCAAATAAAATAAGTAAAATCAAATAAAATTAAAATATATAAAATAAATACAAATAATAAATAAAATATAAAAATAAAAATAAAAAAAATTAAGTCAAAAAAAGGAATTAAGTACAATAAAAAAAAATAAAATCAAATAAATAAACTTAATAAAAAAATTAAATATGATATATTAAAATATTAAAATATAAACAAAATAACATAAAATTAAAATACACAAAATAAAAAAAAAACAAAAAAAAAACAAATAAAAAAATAAACAAAATAAAATAAAATAAATGAAAATAAAATTACATCAAAATAGAATAAAAACAAATTGAATTAAATAAAATACAACAAATTAAAAAGAAAATAAAATAAAATAAAACAAAATTAAAATAAATAAAAGTAATAAAATTAAATACAATTAATAATAATGTAAATAAAATGTAAATAAAATGGAGAAAAACAAAATAAAATAATAAACGAATTATATAAAAAAATAAGTAAAGTAAAATAAAATAATATAAAACAAAAGAATAAATAAAAGAGTTAAATATGATAAATTAAAATATTAAAAATATAAAAGAATTCAAATAAAATAAATTAAAATAAAACAAAACAAAGTAAAATTAAATTCAAATTAAAATTAAAATAAACAAAATAAATTAAAATAAATAAAAAAATAAACAATAAAATTAAATAAATGAAAATAAAATATATAGAATAAAGTAACATCAAAATGAAATAAAATAAAACAAAATTAATTAATTTAAATTAAATAAGTAAAATAAAGAAATTAAGTAAAATAAAATAAAATAAGATACAACAAATTTAAAAAAATTAAATAAAAAATAAAATTAAAATAAATAAAATTAAATAAAATTAATAATAAAGTAAAATAAAATATATGATAAATTAAAATATTTATTTAAAAAATGAGCAAAATAACATACAATAAAACTGAGTAAAATAAAATAAAGTTAAAATATTAACACATTTTTGTCCAATTAAACGCAAATCGGTCCATTTATTTGCGCTTCTTGTGTAGTGTTGAAACACGCTTGGCCATTCATTTATTGCACTTACACAACACGCAAATCTCACATACAAAAAGACTCAGCAATGTCCTGCCACTGTAGATTGAAACTATTAGAAGAAGAAGAAGAAGAAGAGAGCCATAAAAAAAAACGTATAAATAATAATATTTTTACAATTAAGCAAAATTTTATGCAAACTCACTTAATATTTTATTCAGCATAACTTAGGAAAAATTAAAGATTTCGAAAAAAAGCTTAAAGGCATAAAAGCTTTTAGTATACAAATTTTTTTGCGTGCAAAGCTTTTTATAAAGTTGTACCATCCTGCGAGCTTTCGCACTTAATGAGCTTTCATACTTCTCGCAACACAAATATTGATTTTGCAAACTCTTTGTTGTATATGAGCTGAATTAGTTAAACGGCACAGATATTGTAGTATTTTACAATGAATTTGAAATTGACTTTGAACTTATATTACACAAAAAACAAGTGGTATGGGAAATTCATTGGCATACCAATGCGAGTATTTTAAATTAAATGAAAAATTCAAATTCAAATTTAAGCTTTAAACAAAGAGAGAGAAGAAACAGTAAATTATTAAATAAAATATTTAAAAATTTACCAAGTATTTTGAATACTTAATTGCATTAATATTGAATTTAATCAAATTTTATTGTATTTAAATTTATGGTAATAACACACCGAAATGGTCCACGTACAGAAAACTTAATAGCATAGATTTAGAAAAAAAAACAAAAACAAGAAACAGTAAAACTGTTTTATTATGAAATAAATATCTAAAGACACTGACTTAAATATGTAATAAAAGATTAATTAAATTTATTGAAAGAAAATCACATTGCTGTAATCAAAATTAAAATACATACACAAGTATTTTATTTAATAATAATAAAAAAAAAATTAGAAAAAAATTTGAAAACTTCTCAAACATTGTAAAAATTTCACACATTCTTCAATGAAAATCACAAAAAATTTACAAATCACGTATGTAACATATGTATGTAAACAGTTGAAAAGGCTGTCGCAAATTTAGCATTTTTATTTCCTAAAACTTTGTTTGTAAAAACATCATTTAGTAAATTGAATTACTATAAAATATTTCAAAATAATTAAAAGTGACATAACTAATGAAAAACTTTACTTTATTAATTGTATTAATAATAATTATTTAATATGTATACATATTTAAAAAATAATATGATAAAAATAAAGTGGAACTAAATGAAAACAAAGACATTGTATTTCATTTAAAAAAATTTTATTTCACATAATTTGATTTAATTTAAATTTATGATTTTTTGTAATAAATATTTTTTCGGTAACTTATTTCATTTGATTTTAATTTTTTTTTTTACTTTGTGCAAATTAATTTTGCTTGATTTTGTCTTATTTTATTATTTTTATTTTTATATATTATACATTAAATAATTTACTTATTTTGTGTTTGCTTAATATTTATACTTAAATAATTTACCAATTTTTTTAATTAAACTTAATATATTTTTTAAGATATTAACATTATTTTATATTAATTAATTTTTTTATCTTATTTCTTTTCACTTTTTGTTGTAATTAATTTAATTTTTTTTACTTTAAATTATTTTATTTTAATTCATTTGTTTTTTATTATTTCATTCAAATTATTTTATTTCATTTTGTTTTGTTTTATTTTATTTTGCTTTGATTTATTTCAATTTTTTATTATTTTAGTTTGTTTATTTTATTTTATTTTATTTTTATTTTATTTTATTTTATTTTATTTTACTTTATTTTATTTTCTTTTATTTTGGTTTTTTATTTTATTATATTTTATTTTATTATTTTATTTTGTTTTATATTATGTTATTTTAGTTTGTTTTGTTTTATTTTATTTCAATTTTTTATTTATTTCTGATTTATTTCATTTTATTTCATACTATTTTATCTTTATTATTTTGTTTTATTTTATTTTATGTTTTTGTATATTATCAATATTTTTATTGCATTTTAATTATTTTATATTTTTTATTATTTTATATATTTTTTTTCTATATTATTTCCTTTTGGGTTACTTTATTGCATTAAAAACTAACTAAAAACAGCCCGTCGCAATTTTCTGACTGGAATACATCAGCTGTTCACCGACAGTCGGCGCTTTTCTTGCCCTCCCACCGAAACTCTCTTTATGGTTTTAGTCCATGATATAAATAACCTGAACAATTCTCTAAATTTCTTTTTATTCATCTCTTATTTTCCACTCACATTATTTGCATGGCATTTGCATTGAAATGAACTTACAACAGTTGAGAAGTGAAAAAAAACAGCTGCAATTTCATCGCTATAGCACAAACAGTATGTGAGAGAAAAAACTTCATACTCACACCTTGTACACACGTACTCATATAGCCATATCTACGAACTCACCACATTGAAACCATCGATAAATTAGCTGACAAGGTCGTGGGAGGGCGGAGTTCTTGTAGTTCCAGACAAAAGGGGAGCAATATCACCGTAACGACTGTTCTTAGGTTTCTCTGAGCTAATCTTATAAGCCTACGGAGACTTGGTCTGAAAACTCGAAGCAGAACGAAAGCTGACCGACCAATACAAGAGCAACAAAGACACTTACTTGATGTTGGCAGAAACAGCTTGTGGGAGGCAGGTGGCAGTGGTATATGCTAGCACCTCCTCACCCGAAAAACATTCAGAAGAGATGGCTGAAAGTTGACGACAAATTTTCGAGCTTAGTTTAAAGCTTTGTACTCGATAAGCAGGCTTTTGGAAATCTTTTAGAGGGTGTATGGACCAAAATTTTCTTACAAGTAATGTTGCTAAAATCAGTGATATCAAGCAGACCTCAAAAAAGAACAAAAAAAAAACCACAGGCTCATAAAAATGACCCGTTTGCGAGGAGTCGTTAGAGGTTCTATCGAAGGCGGACAAAAAAATCTGCTTCGGTATCCCCAAAACCAGAATGAAAATTCTCAAAACCGACAGAGTGGCTTTTGGAGAGGACACAGAAAAAGTTCAGTCAGTAGCTAAGTGAAGCTGATAGGAAAGATCAAAGCATTTTCCAAGAATCTTCACACCCATAAGTGGCACTGAAAGCAGCCTAATCTAGCAGCGCTTGCTTAAATTAGATAGAATTCAAGGGGTAAACAGCAGTTACTACAAACTTGGCTTTGGTATTCCAACACTTTACCGTCGTGATTGCAAAAGAGAAACCGCTCTTCGATCCCAATGTCGTAGTGCGAACGCCAAAAGAGAAAGAAAAACCTCACACAGAGAATAAAGTACAAATTGAGAGAATGCTTTATACAAACAAAAACCGCAGTTAACCGTATTCTCTGAACAGCTGTTCGATCACACACACACATACACATACACCAAAACCACCAGCAGTTAAGCCACCGCCAGTTGAAAGCTCAGCAAACAAACTCCCCAAAAAGCTCACTGCTCACTTGTCATATGATCAAGACCAGACCGTCGTGTTGTACGTTGTACGAGCGCCAAGTCGTAGTTGAATTTTCGAGCGGATTTAGTTTTCAAACGAGTGTCACGTCGTGCGGTTGTAAAGGTGTGTTGTCTGTTGGCTATTGCTTTTATTTATTTTCAAAAGTTTGCTACATCGCGAATTTTTTAGAATTATTAAATGCCATAAATATTTGTGTGACAACAATTTGATTTTTTTTATATGGAATATTATTTTTATAATAAATTATTAATTATTTCATATAAGTGATTTAAATGAAAATTTACACCAAGTATGGCGTAATAAGGAGCTGCAGCAACATTAATGGAATTTCAGTCAACTGTCGTGGGCAATAAAATCAGTTACATACCTACTTACTCGCTGTACTGTTTGTGGGGAAAAACACATTTGTACATTTGTACAAACATTAAACTAATCATAAAATGAAATTGTAAATTTACTTATAAAACGTGGAATGCAAATTACAAATAAAAAATTAAATGAGTTTTCGAAAACATTTTTGTGATGAAATGAGGGCTCTCGGTGTGCAAAACATGTTTATACAATATAAAAAAATAAATGGAATTCGAACAAAAGTCTATATAATAAATATGGAGCAACCAATAAATATGATCGTATATTCGTAGCAATCGATATGTATGTATGTGCATGGTGGAAAATTGCAATAAAGAAAGGCAAATTCCTATTTGCAACAAACACATCAGCTTATATTAGCGATTTATATACATACATACATATATCTGTGTTATGATTTATTTACTGCAAACTGAAGCAGAAGAAAAACAGAAAGCATGTGAAAAATGTGAAAGAGTAAAATGTGGAAAGCATAAATAAGATAATTAAAAAATAAGAAAAACACCATATACCTAATATAAAAAAATTATAATAATAAAATAAAACAAAGTTACATAAAGCTAATAAAATAAAATAACATCAAAAAATAAAACCAAAATTAAATAAACACAAAAAATAATATAAAGTTATATAATATAAAAACAAAACTAAATAAAAACAAAATATATATAAAAAAATAAAACAAAAAAAGAATAATATTAGAAATAATTGAATAAAATACCATAAAATGTATAATAAAATAAAACAAAATAAATAAAATAAAAGTAAGTAAGATAAAGTATGAAATAATAAAAAAAAATTAAACAAAAAAATAAAATAAAATAATGTAAAATTAGATAAAATAAAATGATATAAAACAAAACAAAATAAAATAAAATGAAATAAAATAAAATAAAATAAAATAAAATAAAATAAAATAAAATAAAACAAAATAAAATAAAATAAAATAAAATAAACTAAACTAAAATAAAATAAAATAAAATAAAATAAAATAAAATAAAATAAAATAAAATAAAAAAAAATAAATAAATAAAATGAAATAAAATAAAATAAAACAAAATAAAATAAAATAAAATAAAATAAAATAAAATAAAATAAAATAAAATAAAATAAAATAATATAAAATAAAATAAAATAAAATAAAATAAAATAAAACAAAATAAAATAAACTAAAATAAAATAAAAGTAAAAAAATAAAATATAATAAATCAAAATAAAGTAAAATATAATTAAAAGAGAAATAAAAAATAAAATAGATAAAATAAAAAATATATAAATACAAAACAAAAAAAAATAAAATAAATTAAAAATTAAAATAAAATTAAACAATAATATACATAAAATAAAAAAAATATATAAAAAAATGAAATAAAATAATATAAAAAAAAACTAAATTAAAAAAATAATATAATAAAGAATAAAAAAATAAAAGAATAAATGAAATAAAATAAAATGGTATGAAAAAGCATAATAAAATAAAATAAAGGTAAAAGCATAAAAGGAAATAAAGTAAAGTGTAATATAGAAGAAATTAATTAAATAAAAAAATATAAAAATACTAAATGAAATAAAATAAAATGAAAAAAAGAAAATAAAGTTAAATTAAATAATTCTAAGTTAAAAAAAGTAAAATTAAAGTAAATGAAATTGAAAAAAGTAGAAAAAATTAACTAAAAAGCATAAACAAATATAAAACAAAAAATTATATTAAAATGAATTAAATGAAATGAAGTAAATTAACATAAAGTCCAATAGACTGAAATAAAATAAAATAAAATTAGATTAAATTGAATTATATTAATTAAAATTAATTAGAAATATTAAAATTAAATCAATTTAAAGAAAATTAAGTAAAAGTTAATTAAATTAAATTATTTTAAAGTAAATTGGATTAAATTACATAATGATATAATTAAATTTAATTAAATGTAAATAGACTAAATTAAATTAAATTAAAAAAAAGTAAAATAAAATAGAATCTAATAAAAATTAGAATATAATAAAAATTAGGAACAGTAATATAATTAAAATAAAATAAATTAGAATAAAATACAATAAAATAAATTAATTAAACTAAAATATTATAAGAAATAATGTAAAATTAATTGAAATAAATTAAAGTTAAGTAAAATAAAATGAAAGAAAAATACTAAAGTGAAGTAAATTAAATTAAACTGTATTAAATGAAGTTAAATAAAAAAAATAAGTTGTAAATTATACTAAAATAAATTGCTTAAAATAGTATAAAAGTCCATAAAATCAAGTTATATTATTATTATTGACAACTTAAACTGGCCATAAAATTAATTTATTTTTCTTTAAACAACAGCGCAATTCGTTCACGTATTTTGATTTTACTTTTTTTTACATGCAATTAATATATACATAGATTTCTATATTTTCTCATTATAAAAATATTTTTTAGTTTATTTTGATCAGTTTAGCTGAAAAATTTGTATTTACAAATTTGAAATATATTTATTTAAAACATAAAATTGACAACAATTATTAAATGCACAGGAATTAATAAAAAATTAATAAATTAAATTAAAACAGACAAAATATAAATATAAATAGAACAGAAATTATAATAAGAATAATATAATAATAAATATAAGCTAATAAATTAATCAAGACACTGATAAACCACTTGCATAAAAATTTATAAACTTTAATTTACAATTGTACATTTTATGTGATTTTTTTTAGTGTGCGTGTAAAATACTTTGCTAATGTGTATATTAAAAAATTTAATTTTTTTTATAATTTGTTTCCTAGTTCAACAAAAAATTTCACCAACTAATTTTGGTTTTTGTGAAAAATTTTTACTGCAGCAGAAATATAAATAAAAAATACGAGCAATTTAAAAATAAGTTAAAAAACAAAGTAAACAACGAATAAATTACTTTATAACGCTTATAAACATCAATGCAAAGTCGTTTCATAATTTAGTCAATCGCATATATGTACTTACATACATAGTGTATATATATGTGCATAATTGTTAAACAGCAAGACTGTCTCCATCTGTCAACCAAACAAGTCAACCAGTCAGTCATTCCACGAATCATTCAGTTTTGTACACAAAATTGCAATTGGATACTTTTTCTGCTTTTCGCGTAATTTTCATTTGCTTTAACTTTGCATCATCTTACAATACGATATTTATGTGCGTATGTATATACACATACGCATATATGTGAATGCATATAAGCTTATATGTGTATGAATATATAAGTGAATTTATATAAAAGAAAGAAAGAAAGAAAAGAAAAACGCAGTAAAAATACGCATCACATTACCCAGCTGAGCAACACTGCAGCCAGTGTGGTGGGCATTGCATTTACCCCACATTGTGAGCTAAAAGCGGAAAGAGAAATTTAAGTTAAAGTAAAAAAAGATTTAAATAAAAACCACAAACATAATTTTTATATAACTTAATTTTGTGCCAGAACACCTTTTTTGACGTCATAAGGCACAAGACGAGAGTACGGTTTCATGGAAAGTGGTGAGTATTTTTTTTTTAAGTTTAAAATACACATTATTATTACATAAGAGTTTTAAAAGATTGGGAAAACCTTAATATACCCTACCGAAATATTTATAACCTAAACTTAAGCAAGTCGCTTATTTAAGTGGGGTAATCTTTTGTATGCGCAGTTGGAAAAGAACACGCAACTCGCTTATTTTCAACTTGCTTATATACGGTTGTCTTAAATCGAGTATATTAAATCTTTAATACGGATTTAAAATGATTTTTCTTTAAAAACTTATTTAAATTAAAATCCATTTTGCATCATTTTTAAGCTGACAGCTACTTTCTACAAATCCAACACGCTTAATTGCAGCTTCTCAAGGAATTTACCCAATTCTCTTAGCGCATGACACAATTTGTTTGCACAACTTTGCGGCGTAACAACGGTAATGTGAGCAAATGACAGCTTAATTCTAAGTTTCTTACGAAAACAGTAGCTAATTCAAACAGGGGGAGCTTCAAAAGATAGGGGAATGGAAATATTCAAAAAATAAATTAAATTTTCTTATAAAAACAAAAAATTTTTTTTTTTTATAACTATAACTCTCTCAAACTGAATAAGTTTATGGAAAAAATTCATATTATTGAAGAAAATATATTTTATTAAAAAAAATTAATAATAATAGTTGAAAAAAAATTTTTTTTTGATATTACATCAATTCAATGAAATAAATTTATTTAAAATAAATCGAAATTTCGGAAAAAAATATATGTTTTTGTGTAGAAAAATTATAATTATAACACAAATAAACGTCTATTAATCTTATTCCACTTAAACGACATAAATTTATAAAAAAAACTATGCTTTTATAGATGAAAGTTATAAAAAAAAAAAAATAAAAACAAATTTTAGCTCATTTAAAATGCAAATATTTATTAAAAAAAAACAATAATATTTTTAATTTTCGATAAAAGTACACAGAACTCATTGTCATCGATAAATTTGCGACTTAACCTCACTTTGAACTGTGAAATCAAAGAAAAGCGACTGAAATTGTGGTCTGGTTAACTTTGTTGGGACGTCTCATGTGGTTCCCTCAAGAATCAGTTTAAAGCACCTCTCTACTATTTTTGCACTATACCATATTCCAACGAACATTATGAGCACCCCTCGTACAAGCAACACATGTCGTTGTAGGTTAGTATGGCTATAAAGTGCTGTGTGTGTGTGTGTGCTTATTTCCACAATTTAAATTAACCAGCACTAATGTTGCACTTAATCAATGCAACAACACTTTAGAAATACAAAAACAAATACAAATATATACATATGTATGTATGTATACATGCATTCCGCCAAATACAATGGCGACAAATCACACGAAATGTAAGTATCCACAGCCATAATCAACAGAGCGGTCGTATATAAGTGTATGTGTGCGCGCGTGTGTGTGTGTGTATGGTAGCGTGCCAACAATAAATTCTCCAAATTGCAGATGCAACGCTCCGTCATTGTTGAATTTCGCGCAGCTGCCGTTTGTTTTCTACACATGCGCTATTTACTTACTTATTCACCACCGGCGTCAACTTCAGCGCCAGCGTCGACAGCGGACAGCGGACAACTGACAAACTCTAATTCATATGATTATACGAATTTTGTGTCACACGTGACAAGCAGTCAGTCAATACATCAGGCAGTAAGGCAGTGGCTGCACTTATACACGCACACACACACACATACATATATGTATATAGCTGGATATATGAAATCAAGAGGGTTGCGCGAAAAATGTGATATCTACTCCAACAAAGACGCGCGTTCAGCCCATAATTTGCTCTACTGGTGACCTGATACTGTCTAAGCTGATGCTAGAAAAGAAAAATATAATAACAAAAACAAAAACAAAAATAAAAAATCACTGCGCAATTTCCCTTTGTTCGCGTTCAAAAAGCTGCTCCATTTTCTTTATGTTTAGCTGCACGAAGCTATCATACATATCTACAGTCTCCAATGAATAACTAAAAATAAAAAATATAATAAAAAAAAATAAAAAAATTAAATAAAATTAAAAAAAATATATAACACAATAAAACAAAATTAAATTAAATTAAATTAAAATTAAATTAAATTAAATAAAACTATATTAAATTAAATAAAGAAAAATAAAATAGAAATTGAATACAATGAAATAAAATAAATTAAATCCAATTAAAAAATATAATTAAATTAAATAAAGAAAAATAAAATGAAAATTGAATACAATAAAGTAAAATAATATAACAAAATATAAAATAATAATTAATTTAATTAAATAAAGTAAACTAAAAAGAAACAAAAAATAACAATTAAAATTTAATAAAATAATGTAAATTCAAAATAAATATGAAAAAAATAATTAAATTAAAATTAAATAAAATAAAACAAAGTAAAATTAAATTTAAATGAAATAAAACCAATTAAAAATATTATATAAAATTAAATAAACTTAACCTAAATTAAATAAAAGAAAATTAAATGTAAATTGAATACAATGAAGTAAAATAAAATCACAAAATATAAAATAATAAAATATATAAATAAATAAAGTAAACTAAAATGAAATAAAAAAATAACAATTTAAATTAAATAAAATAAGGTAAATTCAAAATAAATAAAAACGATACTAAAATTAAAATAAAATCAAATAAAACAAAAATAAAATTAATTAAAATTAAAATAAATTAAAAATTATAATCACCAATGTGGTAAAAATACTTTTCAATGTTTGTTGGGTTTGCTTGCTTAGGCATTTCTTTTGTTAAGACCCAAAAGACCTGAAAATACACACATATCATGTACTACATATATGCATGCTTATATGCTCGCAAGAAATAACAAAAGCTCAGCAACTGCGTGCGGCAAGGCTTTTCTGAGTTAAGCAGGACGTGTCTAGGGATTTCTATGCTGACACAAATTGAATTATGATGCTATTTCCATTGTGTTTGTCTTTATAGGCTTTAAATAAAATAGGAAATCACACAACTTTGCATGCGCAAAAAAATTTAAGGCATTCTAATACTTATAAAAAAAATAAAAAAAAATACAAGGGACAACAAAAATAAAAAATATTAAATATAAGAAAAACATTAAAAAAACATGAAATTCCTGTTTATTCTACTACTGGTGGAGACTTTTGGGTTCAAGTTGGAAATTCGGTATTTTGTACACACAATTTTTCACATATTTTCAACATTTTTTAGTTCATTGTTATGAATTTTCACTTGCTTTACAATCTCAAATGCATAAACAAAAAAAAAAAAAGTAACAAAAATTTTTGACTGTCACATAAACTTGACAAACACTCAAAATATACAACATTTTTTCATTATCTGCAATAAATAACAGCATCAAGGCGGGCGCGGCTACCATTGTTAACAAAGTGCAGGCCAATTGAAAAAAAATTAAGATAAGTAAGTACATGTGTGGGTATTGTGGGTCGCTCGAGTGGCTACTTGAACCTGTTGACAGCTTTTGTATGCTGCAACGCCGATATTGTGCGGCTGCGCAGGCGCAATTACAGTTGAAGTTAAAATTCAAATAGAAACGTGCCGAAAAATGCAGTATAATGAAATATAAATAAAATAAATTTTGTACTAAAAGAGAATGATTTTCTACACTTTTGCAAAAGGTTAAGGAGGCAAAAAAAATTTTGTGAATATTTTAATGATATTAAATATGATTTTCAGTTCCGGTAATCATATTTTACTTTTTTCAATTTATTTAATATAAATTAATTTTATTTCATTAAATCTTTTTTTTTAATTTTTATTATTTTATTCTACATTTTTTATTTTATTTCAATTTATTTTATTTTAAATTAATTTATTTTATTTTATTTATTTTTTTTGTATTCTTTTATTTTAGTTATTTTTTATTTATTGTGTTTGTTTTTTATTGTATTTTATTTAAAATAAGTTTACTTTATTTTGTTTTATTTTATTTTATTTTTTCTTATTTTATTTTATTTTATTTTTTTTTTTTTTGTTAATTGTTTTCATTCTGTTTTTTTTTTTTATTTTATTCTTTTATATTTTATTTTATTATATTTTGTTTTATTTTATTTTATTTTATTTTATTTTATTTTATTTTATTTTATTTTATTTTATTTTATTTTATTTTATTTTATTTTATTTTATTTTATTTTATTTTATTTTATTTTATTTTATTTTATTTTATTTTATTGTATTTTATTTTATTTTATTTTTTTTATTTTTTTTTATTTTATTTTATTTTATTTTATTTAATTTTTTATTATTTTTATTTTTTTTATTTTATTTTATTTTATTTTTTTTTTAATTAATTTAATTTTTTATTTTTTTTATTATTTTATTTTATTTATTTTTTTTTTGTTTAATTTAATTTAATTTTATTTTATTTCTTATTTTTTTATATTATTTTATTTTATTTTATTTTTTTTTTGTTTATTTTATTCTATTGTATTATATTTTATTTTATTTCAATTTATTTTATAATATTCGTTTTTACTTAATTTAATTTATTTTTATTTATTAATTTTATTTGGTTCTATTTTGTTTCATTTTACCTTTTTTTATTTCAATTTTTTACTTTATTTAATTTTGCCTTAAATTTTTTTTTAATTTAATTTTATTTTCATTTATTTTATTTTATTTTATTTTATTTTATTTTATTTTATTTTATTTCAATTCATTTTATTTTATTTTTTTACTTTATATAAATTAATTTAATTTAATTTTTTTTTATTTTATTTAATTTTATTTTATTTTATTTTATATTATTTTATTTTATTTTTAATTTTTTTCTGTTTCTGTGAGTTGCCTTGAAAGCACTGGCTACCATAATTCGTTTTTTGTTTTTGTTTTATCTTTAACACCGCTAGTCGCCGTTATAAATACATATATAAGCACATTCGCACGTTGCAGTTTCATTTTGGAATTTCTGCTGTTTCTGCACTTTTGAATCTTTCAACTCTGCACATTCTTAAGCACCTCAGCGGCCAACTAAAGCGTTGAATGCAAAATATATACAATTGTAGATTTGAATAAGAATAAAAATTAAAAATAAAAATAAAAAAAAACAACAATAACTTGTTTACCGTTTCATTCTGAATTCAATGAGCCAGCAACTTTTGCAGCTTCTCAGGCAAGCGCAGTTAGTTTTCATTCAATTGCACGTAGGTACAAAACAACAACAGCAGAGTGGTCAGCTTAGTTGAATTGAGCAGAAAAAAATATTTATTATAATTCTACTGCCTGCCAGTCAACGCTTGGCCAAGTTGTCATACCGTCGCAGCACATTTTCTATGCTCAGCGCCCAGCTGGCTGGCTGACGGACTAGCCTGATCTGCCTGCGTGCATACATATGGTACATGCATACTCGTACATATGTACATAGTTGACTGGCCGTGCAACAACGCGGTATTTTGCTAAGCGCAACCATTAAGCGTTAATTGATTTGAAGTGTTTAGTGCAGTAACTTTCAGATACTTTTTGCATTTGAATAAATAAAAAAATAAAAAATTAAAAAAAATTTTAAAAATAATAATAACAACAAAAATCGCTCATACAGCTGCAAACGGTCAATTAAATACTTTGTTGCTGATTTCTGCAGCTTAATAACCGTTTACTGGGCGACAGCTTTGTGCCAAGTGGGTTTTACTCACCAACGGTAATTGCCAATTGCTGACAAAAAAATTTTGAATTTTGCTGACGATTTCTGCACCTTAAGGCAAATACACGGCCAAATTATAGTAATTGAAAACGCTCAAGTACTCGAGAACAGTGGCAAAAGTTATAATTTTGAGTTTGTTCCCATGATTAACAGTTTTTTGGTTTTTTTTTCTTTAACAAAAATCTAATCCTACTGACTAAGCAATAATTTTTTGTTGCGAAAAATCTGCGCAAACTCAGCTGGCAATCAAACTTTTATTTAGAAAATTTATTCGGGTTTTTTTCAAAATTTTTTCTTTGAAAAATTTGTTCAAAAAATAATTATTTAAAGACAAATAATTTTTAGAATTTATTTTATATACTCGTACTTGTGTAATATTTATTTTTTTACAGAGAAAAAGTGATACCAAAATTTAATTAATTTCTTTTTAAGTTTAAAAAGATTTCTTATTAATGAATAAATAAATTATTAATTATTGATTTAAGGTTTTATACATATATATTTTTTTATTTTAAAATTTTTGCCTAAATTTAAAAAAAAAATTAATTTTTGTTGGTGAAACATCAAGACGCAAACCACCAAATGGTGGAGGCGCTCGAAGGCCGAAAATCGCTTCAGCGGCTACAAAGCGCCAATTATATTAAATCCACGTGGTCTTCAGACCGCCAGGTTTTTATACCAGAATGACCCAGATTTTTATTCACCCAAGAACTGTCCCCAAAAAAAGAAAATGGCACTTTTTAACTTTCTATAATGGAAAAAAATTTATTTAATTTACAAATATTACATTGTTTATTTATTAATTTCCAGAAATATTTAGGAAAAAAAAATATATCTAAAAAAATATATAATTTTTTAATTTAAATTAATTTTTAATTTTAATTTCAATTAAAACAATATAAATATATATTTTTAAGTTTTTTACAAAAAAAAATATTTAAAACCTAATTTTTTATCTATATTTTAATTTTCTATTTTTAATTAAAATTTTTTGAGAATAATAAATTTTTCATTTCAGTTTTTTTTTTGCCGTAAAAAATATTTTTTTCGCCAATTTTTTAACAAATAAAATTTTCGATGCCATTAAATTTTTATATAAACGTAAATGCCACAAATATATAATTTTACAGTTAATTGTTTTATTGTTTTGTCCAATTTGTAAACACAATAAATAACTTGAAAATTAAAATAATTTATTAAACACTTCACATTTTCGAAATATTTCTCACCCATTCAGAACAAAAGTATTTAGCACGCGCCGGAAGTAACCAAATGTGTATGGCTCTATGTACATACATACATAGGCAATAAAAATGTGCCACAGTAGAAGCATAATAATAATTTAAAAGGCAATCAAAAATGTTGTCTTAAAGCAAACCGTTTGCTGGCCACACAGCAATGGGTCAAGCTGGGACAGGTGAGCGGTGGACTACAACAAAACACTTTTGGTTTAATTTCAAGTATTTTTTTTTGTAATTTTTTTTTTAATTTTTTTGTGATATTTTTTATTTTTTTGAATTTTTTTTATTTATTTTTTTTTTATTTGAATTTTTATTTTTTTTTTATTGCCTGGAGGTATTAAAACGCCAAAAGCGGCTCAATAAGAAGCAAGAATAGCGAATTTTTGCTATGGATACATACACATACATATATATTAATGTTTTTCCTTTATTCATTTATATTGCTGCTGTTGTTGCTGCCTGGTGGCATGCAGGTGTGTTCGCCAAGTGACTGAGTGACCATAATAAAAATTTCGGCAACAAATCAGACTGTCACATAACTACAACAATAAATTGTTGACCCACAAATACCGCAACAACGTATAGTAAATTAAATATTTTGCTTGTAATTTGAAGAAAAATGCAAATGAAGCCTGTATACATATATGTGGAAAATATAGCAAACAAAATTGAAAACAAACACAGCAAAATAGTTAGTAAATTAAAAATTTAATAATCAAAAAATTTCATGGTAAACTATGCAAACAACGGTAATAAAGTTATATGTGAAATATATACGCCCAAAAGCAGTAATTAATTTTATGAGCATGCAGTAGCGCAAGAAATCAGCAAAAAAAACGAATTTTAATTGAAAATATGTTAATAAACCCTTAAAAACAAACATAAAAAATTAAAAAAAAATGTTAAAAAATCTAAAAAATTTAAAGCATCTAAAAATCATATAAAATCTGGAAATAAATATTTCCTTCATATATTTTTATTTCCAGCCTTCTCTCTTGCCTTCAACATGCCAAGCTTCGAAAGAGTCTGACTTGTTGTTTATCATTGAATCGCTTTTAATCCACTCATACAATCACTCACCCACTCAATCACCAACACCGTCATTGCTGCAAGCCTTCATATAGTCGTCTCAAGCGCCGTTTATTTATATGTTTCCACTGCGGACGCGTTGGGGTCACAGCTGAGGCGTTCAACTTAAGAGCACTCTTAACCCAAATTACAAAAAAAAAAAATAAATAAATAAATAAAAAAAACACACAGAAATTGTTGTGATGTGAAACAAAAGCGCTGAAGCGTGTAGGGTGTATACAAGTGTTATAGTCGAACGAAACTAGTTGGTAACCACTACGTAATTATACTAGTCATATACCATTTAAAAAAGAAACAGTTTTATTAGAGCCAAAATTAAACACAATAACAAAAAATACAAAAAAAAATACACTAGTTACATACTAGTACAAAATGGATCTCTCAGTTTTTTTTTTACCAAAAACTTTTTCTATAAAGCCAGCTTGTGTTTTGTTTTTAATTCATCAAATTTTTTTTTTTGATTTTCTAAAAGTTCGAAATTGACGAATTTCGGTTAGAAATATAACAGTTTGATACTCGCTAAAAACGTACCAGTTTAGTTTTTGGAACTAAATTAACTTATTCAATGCAAGTAACTGGTATTTTTCTTTTATTTCCTGTTTTTTAATAAATCCTACAGAGAGAAAATTTTCAAAATTTCAAACATATATGAGCTAGTCTTATACTAGTCCTTAATATACTAGTTCATTTTTCACCCAATACATATTACTTTGCTCAAAATAATTAAATTAACTAAAATAAGACATTAATTAAGATTTTTCCAATTAGTACCAGTTTGAACCTTTTTCGGACTAGTGCTATTTCTGTCAGAAAATTTTACTGGTAAACTAGTACTTTTTCTAAACAATTTCATATTACACCGCAGGGCAATTGTATACACTCATAATAAACATACACTCAAGTAGACGACTCCGTAAGCTCGACTACTAGTAATGTTGTATGTATTGTAGAAGAGTACAATAGCACTTAAGCTACTCTAAGCGCCCAAAAAATCGTGCACAAAAATAACAATAAAAGACGCATTAACAAATCGAACTTCAGCACGTAGCTTTAGGTATAACAACAACAATGATTAAAAAACGTTCGGCAGTCAAATGAAGTTTCAGTGAAGTCTTTTTTTATCAATTTCGTTTTTGCCACGCCGAAGATTCTTGGTCAAACAAAAATTTGACACAATTTTGGCGGTGCATTTGGTTTTTCTACTAGTAAATTTTTCCTCTTGCTCTTTATGGTATGGAGAAAACGTGTCTCTAGGGTTCAATATTTCACGGTTTATTCGCTGGACGAACTGCTACTCGCTGACACTGCCGTTGTTCGGTTTCTTCAATCGGTAGCATAGGTAAAATATCAGCAAATAAAAGGTTAATTAATTAAAATATTAAATAAAATTTATTAAAAAATTTAATATATAAAAAATACTTTTAACATAACAAAATAAAAAAAAATAAATTTTCGCAACTAAAATATAAATAAATTTTATTAAAAAGTTAATTCAAATAAAAAATTAAAAATTAAGTACTAAAATTTATTAATAATAGAAAAAAATTAATAAAAACCTAAAAAACTGAAAATTAATTATCTAAAAATAAAGATATATTAATAAAAGTAATAAAAAATATAAAAAAATAAAAATATATAATTTTTTATAGACATATTTATTAATTAAAAAATATTGTTGCAAAAATTAATAAAAACAAAAATTAATAAAAGTATAGACAAAACAGGTAAAATAAATTAATTAAAAATAAATACACAAAAACCTAAAAAAAATGAAAATTAATTATCCAAATATAAAGTAATATTAATAAAGGTAATAAAAAATTGTTTAATTTGTTTATAAACATATTTATTAATTAAAAAATATTGTCGCAAAAATAAATGGAAACAAAAATTACTAAAAGTATAGCCAAAACAAATGAAAAAAATTAATTAAAATATAAATAGCTAAAAATATTAAAAAAATTAAATCATTTTTTAGATTGAAATGTAACAAAAATTCTTAAACTTAGACTATAAAATTAAAATTTAAAAATACTTAACTAAATAAGATCAATAAACCAAAGAAAAATAACAAAAAAAGTAAATAATTAAATTAAAAATTTGAAAATAATTGTATAATTAATTGATAAATAAATAAAAACAAAATACTTTTTTCACACTTAAAACTAAATTATCCTCTATTCATTAAGGGTATAAAGCACTTGCACCAAGGCAGTGGCTTTCTTGTTTATTAGTTGTAATTAATTTGTATTTTGAATTTAATTTTTCCATTTTTTTTATTTTTCCCTTATTTTATTTTGACTTTTTATTTTTGCTTCATTTCATTACTTTTTTCCTTTGGGGTGTGGCGAAATCGCTGTAAAATCGTTGATGGAAGCGCAAAAATTAATTACACAAAAGATGAAATAAAAATACAAACAACAACAAATAAATAACTCGATTTTTATGCGCACGCTGACCTACTGATTTCTCGGTTCGCTGCGTACTGTGTGTTGTTGTAGTTTTTTTTTACCACGGAACGAATAAGCATTCGCTCTAGTGTAAATTATGCCTGCATTCTTAGCGAGTTTTTGTATTTGTTTTTTTTTTTTTCAATTTTCCCTTCACTGCGCCTGCCGTTGTCGTAACAACAACGACAAACTGTCAAGTCACTGACCACTTTTCGGCAAATATCTACCTGTTTCTTACCACCTTTACTGACTGCTCTTGATATTACTATTATTAATAATATTTTTTATTTTTATTTGTTGTTTTTTTTTTTTTTTTTGAGCACTTGAATGGCTCCAACCGGTTGTAAGCCACTTTTGTGTAGTGATTATTAATTTTTCCTCGCGCATAATGGCTGCAATTAGTTTCAGTAAAAGTGGATCATAACTAGTAGTTGGCGCAAATGGTCGAATTGAATGTATTACATACATACATACATACAGAAATACGATTGTAAATGTGTTTAAGCGGACGAACAAATGCTTGGGGTCGCACTTCGGCGGAAAGTGTCGGTGCATCGTAGGTTTAATGTAGTGTGAACACAGCATTAGCTTTAATCGTTGCTAAATATCGATAAATTTGTATTCCGAAAGAACTTTCTGAAACATGTGTCTATATTAAAAAATAAATTAAAGAATAAGGAAATTCCAATTTTTGGGCGAATATAACAAGTCGTAAAATGCTTCGCGTGGTAATCGCGTGTGTTAGCGAAATACCAAAGTCGTTGACGTTGGCAGCGGTACAAGGGTATTCTGCTAACAGCAGCGAACAAGCGAACACTGCGCGACTGCACTAACTGCCAGGTACACAACAGCAAGCAACGAAGCTAACAATAGTTGCACTTTTTTTGTTGTGTTTATACTCAAAACACTTAAAAATCTCGATCGGTGAAATTTTAATCACATGTTATGTCACAAACGAACTTATTACATGCAAACGCAGCGCAGGTCGGCGCACTCAGTACAGCGGAAGCGAATGAACTCGCCGCAAGAGCACAAGAATGAGAAAAGTGCGTACTTTCTTGTCATCAAAAAGAACAATAGCAAATACAATGCATGCAAACAAACATACATATGTATATACGTATGCATAAAAGTAAATAGTACAATATGTAGTTACATAACAAAACAAGCGCTCCTTTGCTGCACTGACGTCGTTGAAGTCGCTGGTGTGGTAGAAATGCTAGAAAAGCTGGCAGAGCACCTGGAAGTGGCAGAAAACAAAGGTAGTACCTAGCGACGCAAGTAAAAAAGGCATTTGTGTAAAATAAATATACCTACTATATTTAATTACAGTATTAAAAATATAATGCAACAACAATAACAGCAATAAAAATTACAATTGTAACTAAAAAAAGAAGAAAATTACAGCAAGCACAAACAAACGGTACTTAGAATAATAATAGCAAACGGAAGAGCACATTAATAATAGTCAAGCACTCGTACGTATATACAATATATACATACATATGTATGTTTGTAAGAGAGTGTGAAGTCAAATTCAAATCCAAAAGTGAATGTGTAACATTAATAACAAAAGCAATGCAAACAAAAGACAAGCCGAGAATGGTTGGCTAGGAATTTTCGTTAGCTACAATCTGAGCTAAAGAGCACATACGACTTTAATGCAATGCTGAAAGGCATATAAGAATAAATTGAGTGATTTTTCTTCCATTCGGAATGAGGCAGTGAAAACTCCCAAGAGTACTATCCCGACTAAAATGTACGGATGCTCAATGCAAGTAAACTATGCCGACCTGATCAGAATGTCTAAAGACCATCTTTTGAAAAATTTTCATAAGAAAGGGATTAAAAGGTACCACTTCTCCTCTGGAAGCACTAAAATGAGCGGTCTCCACGATTCAATGTTTAAAATCAGTAATTTTAGGAATCTTACACTCGTTGAAATTGGAGTTTTCAGACAATATGACTCTCAATCCT
The DNA here is from genome assembly GCA_037013455.1 of Ceratitis rosa. Classification (NCBI taxonomy): domain Eukaryota; kingdom Metazoa; phylum Arthropoda; class Insecta; order Diptera; family Tephritidae; genus Ceratitis; species Ceratitis rosa. The sequence goes on from JAWMAG010000065.1 coordinate 5,884,946, forward strand.
CAATGCTGATGAAAATAATAGGAATTATGGCACAATCATCTACAAGAGTGTACTTTGTTGGCATATGTCCATAATGATATAATTTGGACTCAAATACCTCGAAGATAGTTCTATTTTCGCCAAATTGTATAAGAAAATGAATGAAAATGGCTACCACAATAAGGTTAGAAGTCACAACGTCGAGTTCTTTGTCAACAAACAAGTACCAAACTCTAAAATTTGTTTTTCATATAAATCCTCTGACTTGGTGCAAAAACAACGACGGTGAAAATAATTGATGAATTGATTTCAATAAAAATTATTTGAGGGATGACGGAAAAAATGTGTGTTTCAGTGAGCCTTTGCTAACCATTTCTTTTATTTTTTAAATACTAATTCAGAAGTGGAATATCTAATACTAACTCAGCTCTTTACTCTAGCTTATATACAGATGTATTTTTATTCACAAATTTTTATGTTTATGTGACATCACACCTCTAGGAAGACGCAATCCATGCTCAGAATCATGCTCACAAAGTGAAGAAAGTATGTAAAGAAGTAAAGAAAAATACTTTTTCTATTTATTTCTTACTAATTTATTACATTCTTCTTTATACACTCTCAGAATATTTTAATTTTTCACCATCTGCGTCGATTATTTAAGACTAAATAAAAGTTCATTAGCTTTTAGCTTGGATATTTGTATGTATATAATTATAAATATTAACGATATGTCATTTGTGTTCAAATCATCACTTCCACTGGCGTTCAATCTAGGCGAGACGAATCTGAAGAGAATGCGTCAAATGAAGACAAAAATCAAGTTTTCGGAAACCCTGAAGGCGATGCAAGATTACAATACAAAATTTATACAAACATATATACTACTTTCAAATTACCAACACTGCCAATGCTGATGAGTTGCTCAAACTTTTGACTTATTTTGTTTTTTTTTTTTTCTTTTTGCTACAAGTCTTTAACAAATGGTTGACAGGTTATTATAATTTCGGTGATTTTGTTAAAGAGCTTCAGTGATTGAGGGGAAAAAATCTTGTTTTCGCATATGCTCCAGCAAAGCGGCAAATCATTTATGATGGTTTTGATTTCAATACAATCTTTCACACGCTTAGCAATGAGTTAAGATCCAGTTTGAGTGTTTTAGGTGGATTGACAAGTCTGTAACTACAATGAACTTGAAGCAGTGCCCTTCACAGCCAATAGCGAACGATCAAGGATGAGTAGAAACTTGCTGCGGCCTTCCTAAAGCTAGTGGGTCTCATGCCATTTCTAAATAACCGCACCCATTCGTAAAATCGTTCGTAAAGATGAGGACCTCGCCATGGTCTTCTCTCTCTAAATACCAGCACTCTCCTATAGGAAAGTGTTTCTGTCTTTGTCCAGCCCTAAGCACTATTATCAACCCCGCAGACTCTTTGGATGAAATCGTTCTAAAGAACAACGGCCTTTCAGCATAGACCCTCTAATCCAAACAAAATTAGGCCGTCGAAAGGGCGACCGCTATCTCTCTCTCTCTCTCTCTCTATCTTCGCTTATCCTTCTTTATCTCTCTCTACATATTTATTTCTCTCTCTCTCTCTGTTTCAAATCGATCGAAATAATGAACCCCACATGGGATTATTTTGCTTCTAAAGTTGTCTAGCAATACACTACAATCACAACAACAAAATAACCTTAGTTAATTTATTATATTTGAGAATTTTATTGTTACGGCAAATTATTAAACTAGTTATTAATAAACCATAAATAAATCATATCACTCGCTTTATATTTCACTTGTGCTTGTGATTGCCAACCAATCAAGCAAATGCGGAAACCTTTTCAAAAACCATAAACACATACACATGCACAGATTATAAAAAATTGGAAATAAAATCCAATAAACAATAAAAAAACTTATTTTTTGTTGTTGTTGTAAATGAATTGCGATACATCAAAATATGTTTCGAATACTCCTTACTTAGTATGAGCACTTTGTAGTATTTGATTGGCGCATTGAGGGCAGACAACAACACGCATGCGCAACTTAAAGTTATAATGTACGAGGGGAAATATGCAGAGTGGAGGTGCTGGAGTGAGAGTAGGGGTGTAGAAAAATTAGTTTGCCAAAAAAAAACTTATTAAAAAAAAATACTTAAGCAATTTAAATAAATTATTGAATAAATAAATTAATGAAATGACAAAAAATTTATTAAACTTTGTTTTTTAACATTTTTACTTCATATTTTTCGCAAATCTATTAAAAAAAATTAAACACACAATTTGTCAAAATAATATTAAAAACAATTTGAGTTAACTTTGAACAATCAGAAAGAGGATTTAATAATATTTCAATCTAAATTTTATTATTAATATTAAAAAAGGAATTTTAAAAATATTTTTCAGTCACTGTTTATAGAGGTTCACTCCCAAATCTTTAGGCCCATCCCTCGTATATAAAATTTATGTATGTTTGTATATACACGTAAACTGCTGGCAGGTGAATGCTTGCATCGTCATATAAAACTCATAAAAAATTGTTAGATTAAAATTATGAGTGAGTGGTTGGTTGAGATTGCTTTGCATTCACGCACACACCAAATGCACACGCAAACATACATTCATATGTACACATGTGTACTATATACATATATAGTAAAACATAATAGAGGGCAACACTATGTAGCAATATTAAACTGCAATGAACTTTGTGCGCCTTCTAATTTATGTACATATGTATTTTCTTGGTATTTTATGTTGTAATGTATATTTTGCTGCAACTTTTTGTATTTTTTAAAATATTGTTTTGTAATTTTTCGGTACATTTTTCTTTTTATAATTTTTTTGTCTTATTGTTGTATTTTTTGAATTTTCATATAATTTTTTTACATTTGAATAAAACTTTTAAAATTTTTAAAGCATATTTTCGTATTTTTTTTAGTTTTTAATTTAATTTAACTATTTTATTTTTTTGGTTGTAATTTTTTTGTATTATTAATGCATTTTTTGCTGCTGTGTTTTGTATTTTTCAATTCACTTTTTTATATTCTTGTCTAATATTTTGTGTTTTTGTATTTTTTTATAATTTTTTGTAATTTTTTGTAATTTTTTAATGCACTAGAAGAATATTAGTTTTTAATTTAATTTATTTCATTTAATTTTTGTTGTAAATTTTTGTATTTAAATACATTTTTTGTTGCATTTTTCTCGTAGTTTTTTAGTTTTTAATTTAATTTATTTCATGTTATTTTTGTTGTAGCTTTTATTGTTTTTGTATTTTTTTGTTGTAGTTGTTTAGTTTTAAATGTAATTGAACTTTTTTATTATTATTGTAGTTCTTTTTTACTTTTGTTGTATTTTTTATTATTGTTGTAATTGAACTTTTTTATTATTATTGTAGTTCTTTTTTACATTTGTTGTATTTTTTATTATTCTTGTAGGTTTTTATTTTTAATGCCTCCTTTATTGTTATTTTTTAAATTAATCATAATTTTTTTTGTACATTTTTGTTGTAAATTTTTGAAATTTTGTATTTTTCAAAGCATTTCTTTTATTCTTTTATATAATATTTTGTATTTTTTTATGTTTTTTCCATTTAATAAGTATTTAATTTAATCTATTTTATTTGGTTTTTATTTATTGTTTGCATTAAAAATACATTTTTTGTTACATTTTTTATTTTTGTATTTGTAATACATATTTTTGTTATAATATATTTATTATTTTATGTATTTTTTATTCCAATTTTTTTTTTGTATTTTTTGTTGCTTTTTTTTGTGCCTTTTCAATGCATTTTTTGTTTTTCTTTTATTTTTTTGCTTGTTCATTGGACTTTTTGAATTTTGTATTTTTTGCTTCTGTTTTTTTCTATTTTTTAATGCCTGCAAAATATACAAAAATATTTTTAATGCAATTTTTATTGTAAGTTTTTTATATTTTTTGTTGTTTTTTTTTTACAGAACTTTTTGAATTTTTTGGTATTATTTAAAGCATTTTTTGTTGCATTTTTTATTATTTATTTTTTTTTTTTTTGTTTTTAATGTATTTTTCGTTGATTTTTTTGTATTTTTATTTTTACTTTTTTTTAAGTTATTGGTATTTTTTAATGCATTTTTCGTTAATTTCATTTTTGTATTGTTGGTTTACATTTTTGTTCTTTTTTTTTGAATTTTTTGGTATTTTTTAATGCATTTCTCGTAGATTTTTTATTTTTAATTTTTTATTTTTGTTTTCCGTTTTTTTTTTTTTGTAGGTAATATACCATATTTTTTTGTTGCTTTTTTTGTCGTTTTTTGTTATTTTTGTTTACGTATTTTTTTTCTCATGCCTTGGATTGAGTAGGAAATAACGGCAGTCGAAAGAGAAAGGTTCAACCAAGCACCGCTCATTTATTTTACCAATAAACACACACACACACATACAGCTACAATTATGCTTATGCATGCATGTATGTATGTATGCACGTATGGGATTTATTAGCAACTTTATAGAGTTATTTTTATGGATTTAGTTCACAATTGATGCTAATCACTTTTGGCCGGACAAACTAAAATTGAAAAAAATTTTTTTTTTTAAATTATGAGCAGTTTTAATGGTGAAAATAAAAATTTTCCATTATTAACACAAAAACCAATGCTTAACTCTGTGCTAGTATGTATGTATGTGTATGTGTGTGAAAGAATTCAAGTCTAAACCGCGCTAATACAATAAATGAAAAGAAGTGAAAGACCTTGAGTGAAAGAATGGAGCGGCGGCCGAAGCCATTAAAGCCGGAGCAACCAAACCGGAAAATGGCCACATTAGTTGGTAAAGTTGCACGTATGTATGTATGTACATATGTACGAGTACATAGCTTTAACTTCGGTTTGCCACAAATCTCGGCGATTTTTATCGCCAAATTACAAAACTGCGGAATTTATTTTTACTATAAATATGATTTTCTCGCTTTAGTTTCCTATAAATTATGGTAATGTGGGTTTTCATTTTGTTGTTGTTGTTGTTTTCACATTTTTTTTTTGCTGTTGTTGTGGTTTGAAAAATTAATTCCAGTGCCGCTCTTCTTCAGGCCACAGCAACAACAACAACAGCAACAACAACAATAACAACAACAAACAACAACAACAACAACAACAACAACAACAACAAAGCGCTTCAAGTGCTGAGAATAACTACCTATAAAACGAAAAACAACAAATACAACAACAATTACCGCAAAAAGCAATTGCAGTTAGAGATTGTGCCTGAGGCCAACTTGGTGATTTTTTTTTTCAATTTATTTTTTAACTTTTTTCTTCGATTTTTTGCGCTTCGACTTATCTTAACAACATCAAATTAAGACCTCTGGACACAATTATGGCGGATTGCAGCAGCCAACAAAGCGCCTCTACAAAGAAGCAGCAGCAGTTGCTTGCAGAAATTAGCAAACAACAGCAAAATAATCGCACACACACACACACACATACACACGCAAGCACAGAAATAGACAATAGCAGCAAAGTGTATACAAAGTAGAAGAGTACAATGGGAGCCGGTTTATGAGGCGACCCAGCCCGGCAGCTTGGCGTACATATGTATGAATATATGTATTTATGTATGTATGTACGTAGTTGTCGTTCTTCTAGCCGACACGCTTGGCTCCCGCGTCCGTTGACTGCCAACATCATTTGCAATTATGCAGAGCGTCATTAATCAGGGCTAAGAAACGCGCTCCAACTGAAAGTAGTACTAGTAGCAATATAAAAAAAAACAACAATAAATGAAAAAAAACACAAAAAGAACTAGTTGGAAGATTGATGAAGAAGTCACCAATGCCGAGGAGTTCTTCTACAGTATACATACATACATAAATAAATAAATAAATAATTGAGGCAAATCTGTTGCATAACCGAGCAGCTGCTGGTTGCTTCGTACACACATACATATACATACATACATACATAATTATATATGCATATATATGTATGTATATGCTCTGATGTACATAGCGCCGCAGAACGCCGGGAAAGTGTGGTCGAAACGCGTTTAAACCACAAATATTGCGTTGCTAACAACAATCAATTACAAATATATAAAATGTTTTGTGTTCTTTAGCGCTGCTGGCTGGTGTGAGTACAAGTTGTTATGTACATACATATATACCCATATGTAGGCATTATTATATATGTACTACTCCTCGAAAGTATTGACCAAATGGCAAGTGGCAAACCAATTACTTTTCTCTAGCCAGTACAGTGGGCGTTTATGAAGAAATGTGGGGAAAATTCTCGTTTGCTTTTTTAAACAGTGTTTCATTGAAAAAAAAAACACTGTATGTGTAAAGAAAAAATACTATATTTAATTTTATTTTTGATTATTATTTTTTTTATTAATTTTAATTATTTTCCATAGTTTTTCATGTATTTTTTTAATTTATTAAAATATAGAATAATATTTTTTTACGACTATTAAGCTGAAAAAATTAATAAAAAGTCATTATTTAAAAAAATTTTTTTTTTTGGATTTCAATTTTTTTAATGAATTTAAAGCTTTTCTGTTTTTTTAATAATTAATTTCATTTTATTAAAATTTATCAATATTATTTACTTTAAATTTTGAAATTGAATTAACTTTGAAAAATTACAGAAAAAGAATTATTTAAAGAGATATAAATATTTTATTAGGTTTTTTCAATCATTTTTTTAATAATTTTCTTTTAATTCCTCAACTTCAATATTTTAAGAAAAAATTTTTTCAGATACTGACTGATATAAGTAAATTTTGTTTGAAAATAAATTTACGCTTTTTTACACGCACGTGATCTACTAATTTTTCGGACATAAAAAAGAAAAAAAAAACAATTTAAACTCATTTATTTATTTTTATTTAATTTTTATCGAAATTTTATTTATTTAAACGCCTCTTCTGGTTCTTAAATGCTTTCAACCAAAGTTAAAAAAAAAATCATTAATTTATATATTCATGAAAGGCATGAAAAGCACAGCGATGTGCGGCAACAACAGTAACAATGGCAAGCACAACATTCACGAACCGAACGCACCAATGAGCGCGAGTTCAACGAACCCAAAAGAAAAGCAACAAAACAATTACGGTTAGACGCGCAGCAAATGTGTAATGAATGTGTTGCATGTGACAAAGCAGATTTTTTATAATTGGTGTTGTTATTGTTGTTGTTGTTGTAATTGTTAACCAGCTTGTCTGAGCATTGCAAAATGCATAAACATACATACATAGGTACATACATATGTACATATGTGTGTGCAGCGTTATCCTTTTGGCGCACGTCCTTCATCGACGCCAAACTGCTTTGACAGGTTCGTTTGCTGCCGTTGTTGCTGTTGCTGTTGTTGGCAACGCCTTCGACTACTTCTGCTTCTTCTTCTTCTTTTTCTACTTTTTCTCTTTCGATTGCGTTGAATACTTGCATGCCATGTACATACATACATATGTATGTACTATATATTGTATATGTGTATGTACGAGTATTCATTTTATTTAGCCGCTTTCGCATGATGACCTTGACAAGGGCAGCACTCGTTTAACCTGTTGCTTGACACGCATGCATTAGCGCCATCTTGGCGCACAATTTTCAATCAGATATTCACATACATACTATGTATTTGTAAATATGTATATGATTGTATATAGGTATGCCCTTTGTTAGAGTTATTTATTTTTACGACTTTATAGGCAAAGCAATAACAAAACAAGCAATAGCAATAACAGCAGCAGCAGCAACAAAGGGCAATAAAATACGAGTATATATCACCACAGCATGGCAAAGCAATAAACAATCATTAAAAGCGGTTGCGGACACACCTCGTTTATTGGCGGCCGACTGGACAATGTTGTTGGTGTCTGCTTCGTGCAGCGATTGCAGTGTGGCCTTTCTACGTGTGTGTGGATATGTTTGTTGGCATGCACGACTCTGGCTGCGCGTAGAATTCTTTGGAAAATGTTTAGGTAGTCGCACAGTGCCTTTTTTGCAACAACAAAATTAAATTAAATTAAAATAAATTTAAAAAAAATAAAAAAAATTAATCTAAATTAAATAATGTAAAAGAAAAATAAAATAATGTAAATAATAGGGAAATTAAAGTAATTTAATATAAGTAATTTAACATAATAAATAAATTTAAAATAAAGGAAAGTAAATAAAATTAAAGCTAAATAAAACAACAAAAAATTATGTAAAAATAAAATAAGGTAATGTACAAAAATTAAAATAAAGTAATAGAACATAAATAAAAAATAAAATAAAATGAAACAATTGAGAAAAACTAATATAAATAAAAAAAGCTAAAAATAATAAGGACATTTATAATAAAATTTAATTAATAAAAAAAAAATTAAATAAGCAAATGTGAGATAAATTAAAATAATATAATAAAATAAAAACTAAAAACTAAAAATTTAAGAAAAAATTAAATAAGATGAAACAAATGAAAACAATAAAATAAAAAATATAAATGAAAGAAAAAAACATAATTAAGACATTTAATACAAAATTAAATTAAATTTAAAAAAATTAAATAAGAAAATGTAAAATAAATTAAATTAAAATAATCTAAATAAATAATAAATAATAAACTGAAATAAATGAAAAAATATATAAATAAAAGGAAAAATAAACCCAATAAGGATATTTAAAATAAAATGAAATTAATTTATATATATAAAAAATAAAAAATAGTAATTTAAATTTAGGAAAAAAATTAAAATATTCAATGAAACAAAGAAAAAAAATAGAACAAAATAAAATAAATGAAAATTAAAAAATATCAAGAAATAAATTAATAAAACGAACCAAAAAATGAAATAATTAAAAAGAAAAAAATAAAGGATTATAATTAAAAGGCGAAATAAAACATAATTTTAATTAATATTAAATTAAAAAATATCAATAAATAAATTAATAAAATGAACCAAACAATGATATAATTTAAAAAAAAATAAAGGATTATAATTAAAAGGCAAAACAAAATACAACAAAGAAATTTTGAGAAAAATATAATTACATTAAAAAATAATAATTAAATAAATAAATGAGTAAAATGAACCAAAAAATGAAATAATTGAAAAAAACTATAATAAATAAATTTAGAATAAAATATAATTAAATAAAAATAAATAATTAAATAAATAAAAGAAAAAAATTAATAATAATTAAATAAAAAAATTCATAATTAAAAAGAACAAAATTAAAGATTATAATAATAAGGCAAAATAAAGAAGAAATTTAGAATAAAATATAATTAAATTAAAAAATATCAATAAATAAATTAATAAAATGAACCCAAAATAAGATAATTGAAAAGGAAACAATAAAGGATTATAATTAAGAAGTAAAATAAAAAAGTTTAGAATAAAATATAATTAATTAAAAAAATAATAATAATTAAAAAATTAAATAAATAAAAGAAAAAAATTAATAATAATTAAATAGTTAAACAAAAACTTTCATAATTAAAAAGAAAAAATAAAAGATTATAATAAAAAGGCAAAATAAAATATAATAAAGAAAAGTATAATAAAATAAATTTAAATTAAATTAAAAAATTGTAAGTTTAACAAATAAAATAAGGAAATAAAAATAAAATAATAGGAATAAAAAAAATAAAAAAGGAATTTATAAAATAATTGGAACAAAAAAAAACAAAATAAAAAAATATATGTAAATTAATAAAGAAATTTCAAATAAAATAAAATCAATTAAATAATAATTATTTTTTGGACCACTAATTAAAAACGAAAAAATATTTAAATTTAAACTCCTTTTTATTTGAATTAAAGCTTGAATTGATGCTGCTTTAATTTGCTTTCAAAATGAATTCGCAAATGTCACAATGGGCTTAATCAAAAGTTGCTTCACAAAAGAGTGAAATGCTTACATTGAAAAGAAAAGAATGAAAAATTTTTTTATATACATACAAAGGCTTTTATATTTATTTGCGCTTATAAACTGCGTGTACCTACATACATACATATGTATAAAGTAAGCATAAAAAATGTTTAAGTATTCACTGAGCAACACTTTGCCAATAATAAGACGCTTTGTATTGCGCTTTGGCCGAAGCGCTAATGAAGCTTTAATGTGGCGAATCTCAGCATGGCATGAGTTTTCTAATTTTATTTGTTGTGAATTTAGCGGAATTCTTTTTTTTTCTCGGTATTTATCTACAAAACTTTTACTTAAAATTATTTCTATACAAATAATATCAGTCAAATAGATTTGCTTGTAAAGGTTCGAATAAAAAATAATTTTCTTTGAAGAAAGTAAAAGTTTTTTTTTTTTTTTTTTCTTAAAATCAAAAACAAATTAACGCTAAATATTGGTATTATGTTAAGCTATAATGCGCTTGCGAAAATCGCTTTAATTTTCACTTTCATTCAAATAAAGTTGGATGAAAGGCAAAAAAAAAACAGCTAAATAGATACATACATACGCGTATGTATGTATGTTAAATATTAAAGGCAAATATAAACAAGCACAATAAAATGTTTTTCGAAAGTTAACCTTTTATTTAAGTAGATTTTTTTTTTTTACTTTTAATATTTACATTATAATTTGTGTTAATTTGTACGCAAAATCTTTTGTTAAGTTAACCTAAAAGTTATTCATGAACGCCCCACTCTGCTGGTAGCTATTTAAATTCACCCGCTTTTCGGCAGCGTGCGCTGTCTGTCACTCATTGACGTCAACTTAATTTTTATAAATGAAAACTCAATCAAATTTTACTACTAACGCCTGTTATTTTTCAACCACTCGCTAATCTTTTAATACCGTTAATGTATATTGGCAAATATATTATATGTATTTATGCTTAAGTGCGCTGTTGCACGAAATGTTCAGGGTGTGTCGCTCGTTTGGCTTATTTCGATTTGAATTGAGTTGAGTTTGCGCAGTGGCAAACTGTGTTAATGAGAAAAATATAATATGTATGTGACTAAGTTGTGAAAGGTTATTAAAAAGGCATTTGTATTGGCAAAAAATTAAAAAAAAAATATTAATAGAATAAAGTAAAATAAAAAAAAATGTATTAAAAAAACTAAAATAAAATAAAAAAATAACTAAAATAAAATTTAAAAAATAAAATAAAATATACATTTCTAAAATAAAATAAAATACATTAAAATAAAACAGAACCAAATAAAAAAATAAAAAAATAAAATACATAATAAAATAAAAAAATAAAACTATTGAAAATTAAATAAAATAAAAAAAATAAAATAAAACAATATAAAATGAATAAAAAAAAATTAAATAAAAAATATTAGTAAAATAAAGCAAAATAAAATAAAATAAAAAACATAATAAAATAAAAAAATATAAAATAAAATTAAATTAAATTAAATAAAAAAAAAAATAAAATAATATAAAATAAAATAAAATTGAATAAAATAATATAAAACAAAATGAGCTTGTATATTTAAAAGTTATTATAAATTAATAAAGTGTACCCGCCTGCCTTAAAAATCAGCAAACTAAATTTTTTTTTTTTTTTTTGCTTAATTCGAACTGATGTTGGAAATGTCTGCTGTAAATTCACCAGCTCCTTTGGTTATTTCGCAAATTGCAATTCGCAATGTGTGAAATATTTCAGCTAAGCGCAAAGCCATACGTATATACCAACCAGCCAAGACAAGTCATGACGCTCAACCACAATATTTTAGCATTTCGTGTGACGAAATCGTCAACGGCCGCATAACGAATGAACGTATGAAATGCGCTAAAAACGCGTTTGTGAAATATTTACACAAAAATTTTGAAGAAAAAAAAATGCATTTCTTATTTACACAGCCGCGGCTGCTGGAGCTAACTTACATACATACACGTATGTATTTGTTGTGCCGCGTGAAAACATAAAAAATGGTAAGCAGAAGAAAATAAAAATGTGCGCATGAACGAATTGTAATGAATTGCAAGACACTTGTCATGGCATGCTTTATTATTATTAGGGCGCCACACAAACAGCTGTTCACCTGGGACGTCCAGCTGCGCAGCAGCGCTCGCTTATTAGTATTCGATTTCTCAGCGTGCCTTAACGTGACAAGTGACGCCTTGCGCTGAGAGCTTCAATTCAACCAAAACCAAATTCAATGCGCACACTACCGCTATGCAACGCTACACACACACACACACACACCATCCTCCACTCTGTGCACGCTTTTCGCTGTCGCATATTTGCATTTTGCCCTAATTTTTCTGATGTCTTCATCGCGAACTGGTTGGTTGGGCGGCGGTGATTGCAGGAGAAGACCGCATTGCTCGTCGAGGGGCAGCGGTGACAGCGCGGCAAATATTGGGTAATCTGGTATTTAATTAGTATTTCGTTTGTTTGTGCGATGTCACAAGAAAATTGTGCACAGGAGAAACAAAAAAAATAAAAAAAAACAAAAAATTAAAAATCGCAATCACCACAGTGAATGTAATTGAAATTTTCATGAATTTCTCGCGGCTGGCATATTTCCGTGTTTGTGGTGCAGATTATGCGCTGTATAGTGATTGCGATAAACAATTAAGTTTTTATATTGGATAATAAATTTTTTAATAGATTTGAGACTATACAGTAATATTATTATTGTCACTATTTTGATGTATGTAAATATATATCTATTTATGTAAGAAACCTTGATTGTGCAGTATAGTTTTAATCGCGTATAATTGTTTGCCTATTCTTTTTTATTATTTATTTAAATTATTTTATTTAATTTATTTATTTTTATTTTCCTTTATTTTATTTTATTTTATTTTATTTTATTTTATTTTATTTTATTTTATTTTATTTTATTTTATTTTAACTTAGTTTAGTTTATTTTATTTTATTTTATTTTATTTTATTTTATTTTATATTATTTTATTTTATTTTATTTTATTTTATTTTATTTTTTTTTATTTTATTTTATTTTTTTTTTATTTAATTTTATTTTATTTAATTTATTTTATTTTATTTTATTTTATTTTATTTTGTATTATTTCATTTTATTTTATTTTATTTTATTTTATTTTATTTTATTTTAATTTATTTTATTTTATTTTATTTTATTTTTGATTTTATTTTATTTTATTTATTTTATTTTATTTTATTTTATTTTATTTTATTTTATTTTATTTTATTTTATTTTATTTTATTTTATTTTATTTTATTTTATTTTATTTTATTTTATTTTATTTTATTTTATTTTATTTTATTTTATTTTATTTTATTTTATTTTATTTTATTTTATTTTATTTCATTTTATTTTATTTTATTTTATTAGATTTTATTTTATTTTATTTTATTTTATTTTATTTTGTTTTATTTTATTTTATTTTATTTTATTTTATTTTATTTTATTTTATTTTATTTTAATTTACTTTTTTTTGTACTTTAATTCCTGTTTTTTATAAAAACATAATAAGAATAATAGCTAACAATTATTTTCGATCTTTGATAAAAAAGTCACAACAACACTTATGTATTTACAGCAAAAACTTTGCTCACATAACTAGTAATTGTCTACAAACTGCAAAAACACTTAGGGATGCCATAAAACACGTTATTACTCGTAAATGATTTGCGATAAACGAGCAATCAACAAATCGCCCGTTCGTCCAACGTCCACGTCGCGCCAACCGTACTCCCCGCAGTTGGCGCATCTCTGCCGCTACTACTCGTGTATGGCTGGCTGCTTAATATTCGAGAACGGTGATTTAGATTTGTGATCGCCGTTTGAATTTTTCATATACAAAGGTATGCATACATATGATATGTAGTTGTTGTTTCTCAACTATGTAAAGCAGAAAATAACTTAACAGCAACTGTTGTCTGCTGTTAAAATTATGGAAACAATCCGTGTACCTACATAATTAAAGATATGCAAACGATAATTCCCGAAGAGCGAATTTATAAATTCAAGGTCGCTGTTTCACTGTTCCAAAAATAAAAATAAAAATAAAAAATGGAAAAAGTGCAAAAGTGCAAAAAAATTACTTTGTAAGGCGAAAATTAAAATATAAATGAAGAATATCATGAAAAATGACTAAATCAATGACTGAATTTTAAGTGCCTCATCGATTATAAAATCACAGGAGAGAGAGATAGGTGTAAAATATTGATGAAGTGATGTCTTTGGAATTTATTACATACATTTGTATGTATATATGTATTACATAAGTACTTTTGGAAGATCCGCTTTCTTTGTTGGTTTTGAGAATGCGCAAATAGGTATTCTTTATTAAAAGTTATAAAAAAAATATAATAGATGGATATTCTAACACGAAAATGTATCAATTTTGAGCTTAAAATTATATTTTTTCAGAGTGAATTTAATATTTTTCGCAGTAAAGTCCGCAGATTTACTGCCTCGAGTTGTAGCTTTAATTTTCTGGTATCCTCGGTAGTTTCGACCAAATTGCAGTTCATACGAGGCTCTATGCTTCCAGTTGTGCCTGCCTACCTTTCTCATTCCTTCAAGTTTCATCAACGGATCCCTTCAGATCTACAGCTGTGAGGATTTCTTTTGTGCTAAAAGCGTTTATGAGTCTGTTGGAGTACCATTACTATAACTAAACGTTCTTCATTGAAATCAACCTCAACATTTTCTTCCTAAGAAATCTTCGATGGATATTGTACATACATATATGTATATTCTGGTAGCCAGACACATATTAGAAGTCTAGTTAGTTCTCAATGAGAAAAGTTCGACCGTCAGTAGCTGATAAAATCAGATACCTGAGGCGTTACATCCATATCTACCTATTCTATCTATCCTGGCTTTGCATGTGAGATGAAGTATACCTGACCACCCATTCGATACACATCGTTACATCGTTGGCTACTGTAAGGCTGACGAGCTTGCTAGTGTAGACCGACTTTACTTGAGAACAGTGATTGGGAAGGAGTTATGAAAGTTTTTAGCTATTTATGATCTTCAACTGAGTAGTCATAATGGGACGTGGATAGTCGAGATGTCTCTCTGACCTTCCGGTGGATTCTGGAAGATCGAAAGAATTTCTAGTTCTAACATTCATTCCCGTATCTAACTTTCAAGAGTGACTCAAACAGGGTGGGGTGAACCATACATACAGTGAGATTGAAAA
>JAWMAG010000065.1:5905000-6017500 GCA_037013455.1 Ceratitis rosa
TGCCAATAAAAATACTTTAGAAAAAATATAAAACTTAATTGCATAGAAATCTATTGTAATTAATTAAAGAATTTTATAACGCTAGCGCTGTTGAAATGACTTTTAATTTTCAGCTCAATAAAAATTGTTGTTATAAATATTGGTTGCATCTTTTTAATTTAATTTTAAATTGTTTATTATATTAATTTTAGTTTTATTTTTAATATATGTAAATTAATTTAAATATATGTAAATTAATTTATTTTTTTAATTTTAATTTTTAATTACTTTAATTTAATTTTACTCCATTTTATTTTATTTTGTTTTATTTTATTTAGTATAATTTAATTTATTTAATTTAATTTTATTTTATTTTATTTTGTTTTAATTAATTTTATTTGTTATTATTTTATTTTATTTCACTTCATTTTATTTTATTTTATTTTATTTTATTTTATTTTATTTTATTTTATTTTATTTTATTTTATTTTATTTTATTTTATTTTATTTTATTTTATTTTATTTTATTTTATTTTATTTTATTTTATTTCATTTTATTTTATTTTATTTTATTTTATTTTATTTTATTTTATTTTATTTTATTTTATTTTATTTTATTTTATTTTATTTTATTTTATTTTATTTTATTTTATTTTATTTTATTTTATTTTATTTTATTTTATTTTATTTTATTTTATTTTATTTTATTTTATTTTATTTTATTTTATTTTATTTTATTTTATTTTATTTTATTTTATTTTATTTTATTTTATTTTATTTTATTTTATTTTATTTTATTTTATTTTATTTTATTTTATTTTATTTTATTTTATTTTATTTTATTTTATTTTATTTTATTTTATTTTATTTTATTTTATTTTATTTTATTTTATTTTATTTTATTTTATTTTATTTTATTTTATTTTATTTTATTTTATTTTATTTTATTTTATTTTATTTTATTTTATTTTATTTTATTTTATTTTATTTTATTTTATTTTATTTTATTTTATTTTATTTTATTTTATTTTATTTTATTTTATTTTATTTTATTTTATTTTATTTTATTTTATTTTATTTTATTTTATTTTATTTTATTTTATTTTATTTTATTTTATTTTATTTTATTTTATTTTATTTTATTTTATTTTATTTTATTTTATTTTATTTTATTTTATTTTATTTTATTTTATTTTATTTTATTTTATTTTATTTTATTTTATTTTATTTTATTTTATTTTATTTTATTTTATTTTATTTTATTTTATTTTATTTTATTTTATTTTATTTTATTTTATTTTATTTTATTTTATTTTATTTTATTTTATTTTATTTTATTTTATTTTATTTTATTTCATTTTATTTATTATATTTTATTTTATTTTATTTTATTTTATTTTTTTTTTTATTTTATTTATTTTATTTTATATTATTTCATTTTATTTTATTTAATTTAATTAAATTTTATTTTATTTTAATTCATTTTATTTAATTACCTTATGTTATATATTTTCTCTTATTTTTCATTTAAAATTTTGTTATTTATTTTTATTCAATTTTTTTCTATTTTCGTGTTGTCTACAGCACTTTTGGCCCTTCAAATAAATTACTGTCAAAGTTACCGCTACATACAGCTGTCACTTGTCACATGTCACTAGTTTAACGCATTTGTTTCTTTTTGTTGTTGTTTGTGCACCAATATTCATACATCACCTGCTACGCTATGCATGCAACTTGTTAAATTGAAAGTAAAATAGTTCAAAAATGATTGTTGCAGTTGTTGCACTAAATCAACATTATCAGCGCTTGTGTTATTGCGACATTTGTTGCTTTTTGCTATTTTTTGGTGGCAGTGTTTCTTCTAGTCAGCTGTCAGGTTTATCGTTGTGTCGCAATCAATGTGAGACGCTTCCTTTTCAAAATGTGACGGGCGAATAATGCAAGTACCCTTTACCAGCAACAAATCTCATACCTCTTTATATCTTATATGTAGATATGTATATAAAATGCAACTAAAATTCCATCCTTCGCAAAAATGTAAGACAAAAAGAATTGCCGCTGTAAGCTAGCTGAGCAAAAGAAACGCATGTGAAAGTTTGAATTTTTTCACTTGCGAAATTTCTAATCATCGCTTGGCTGTCTGTGGAATGCCACAAACCAGATTATTTATGTATGTACATACATACATGCATATCTCTATATACAAACGAACGCACAAAATTCACAGTACTCCTTGTAAGCATAAAGCAACACTTGTAACGCGCCTAACTGTTCACATATATCAATTTGTTGCATCATTCAAGCAGCAACAACTTTCGCACGTTTGTATGAATGTACATTTGTACATTGTTTATTGCGTAGCCGCAAACCAAGTCAAATGAACTAGTTAACAACTAATATGGAACTAGTAACGCAAGTAAAATCAGCAATCACACTTTCTAAAACAATATTATACGCATTGGTAATTGTCAGATTTCGGAAAGAAACATATTAGTCCCATAATAGTTCAAGCATATCTAAATGAGTACTAGTACAAAATGGATATAATATGGGTCAGTTCATTTTTGAGCAAAAATTAGTTCAAAAGGGTTTACAGAAAAAATCAATTGAAATAACGAACATATTTAGAACTAGTACTAAAAAGTACCCGAAATGGACCAGTTCTAGTTTGTACCAAAAATAAATTTCGTATGTAAAGAAAATTAAAACACCAAAAAACAGCAATCAATTAAAATAAAGTACACTTTTGCCACTGGTAACAACTTGATATTTTTACGGACCAGTCGAAAATTTTAACCATAAATTAGCGCTGTGCCTGACCAGTTTGATATTTCACCACAACAGCGTTCGCCCAACGAGCAAACAAGTGGCATGCGGCGTGCGATAAATGGAATGTGGCAAGTGGCAAGTGGCAAGTGGTAAGCATAGTGTATTAACAACTTTCAGACGTTGCATTTTTAACGCACACTACAACAACAACAATAACAACTTCAGTAACTTATTTGAAATCAACAAGTCAAGTCAAGTCAAGCCTTGGTTACATACATATGTTTATATATAGAGAAATATAAATACAAATATATAGACATATGTATGTATATAAATATGTATGTATATACTCCAATGTATGTACGTGTATAAGCATATACGAACAGGTCGTTGAATGATTACTATTTAAACGCTATGGCGCTGTTGCAACACATGCAATTCCAATAATTTATGGACAATCAACGCCCGAAACCTCATCCATGCCAACAACAACAACAATAACAACCAACAAAAAACAAGTACATGTAGCGACAGCTTTTGGCATTTGCAACACAAATAGCTGCTTCCAAAATAACGACAATTTATTGACGAAAAAAAAAAATTCAAAAAAAATTAAATAAAATAAAATAAAAAAATTATAGAAAAAATTTCGCAAGTAGTTGAATATGTGTGTGTGTTTGTATGTGGACGTGTAAGTTTGTGTATTTGTGGCATGACTAAAAGTGAAATTTATGTTATTTACAACAACATTTTTTTTATATATTGTATATTTCTATATTTACTGAGGATGTGAACAATTAGTGGGTAGACGAATCTGACAAAATATGAAAATATGAAAAATTTATTTGGAACCACTTGAAAAAGGCTGGATACATAAAGAAGCTCAATGTATGGGTGCCACTTGAGTTAATGAGCAAAAACCTCATTCAGCCAATCTCCATCTGCGAATCGCTCCTGAATCGTAACAATATCGATTCATTTCTGAAACGGATGACTGGCGGTGACTGTTGATGGATGAAAAGTGGATCACTTACAGCAACTTCAAACGAAAAAGGTCATAGCCGAAGGGCATTGAGCCGGCACAGACGGTCTCCAAACCAGGATTGATGGCAAAGAAGATTTTGTTATGTGTTTGCTGGCATTGGCAAGGAATCATCGACTATAAACTGCTTCCCTGCGGCTAATATCTTAAGTCAGACCTTTACTGTCCAGCAATTAGAGCATCAAGAAGGAAGGAAGCAGCTTTGGCCATCAGGAAGGGAATTGTATTTAAATAGGACAACTCCAGACAGCACACACATATCGATAGTAACTCGCCAGAAGCTCCGAGAACTTGGTTGGGGGGTTCATCTGCGTCCAACTTATAGTCCGAACCTCGCACCAAGGGATTGCCAACTGTTTCCGTCTATGGCGAATGGTTTGACTGGTGAAGAATTGGCCTCAAAAGAAGCCTATGTAAATCGTTTGTACCTATTTTCGACCAATAGGGACAAGGGGCTCTATGGGAGAGGTATAAACTCAAGAAGGAAAATAAGAAAAAATTTATAAAAATGGAAAAAAATGTATTCTTTCAAAAAATTCGCATGGGGTGTCAACTGTTTTTCTATTTTTTTTTTAATAAAGTTAATATTTATGTTGGAAAAGTTGAGGAAAGAAACCTTGAAATAAAAAAATATTTGTTTGAAAAATTCTAAATGTTTGTAGTCAGTTTCCCTATTTTTTTAAGTAAACATTATATTAAATTTTGATAAAGTTAAAAAAAAATTATTATACTATTGTTTTTCATTTTTTCAGCCTCTCACAAAAAAATCCAATATTGATGAGAGAAGTTAGAAAACTTAATAAAAACTTAAAAAAAAATAATTTAAAATAAAAAAAAAAACTTAAAAAAATCTTTGTTGCTTGTTAGTACTTGTATTTCCCAATTTTTCTTTAAAAAAATATTTGTTTTGCCTCTAGAAATAAATTATTGTCAATAAAATTCGTTTTAATACTATTTAAAATTTTTGGTAAAAAACAATTTCTGTCTGAGAAGTTGAATCTAATGAAATAATAAAGAAAAGTTAATATAAATAAAAAAATCGTTATTGTTTTTATCAACTGCTTTTCTCAACATTTTTCACAAAAATAATTTTATATTTGAATAAAATTTATAAAAAAGTTTTTCAAGAAAACTAATTTTATATTTGAATTAAATTTATAAAAAGTTGGAAGAAGAAGTCTGAGAAGTCGAAAAAACAACATAATTAAATAATAAAAAAACTCTTAATTTATTGTTAGCCGTTTTTTCTTTTTTTTTTTAATAAAAATAAGTTTTTCTGTTAAGAAAATCAATAAAAAAAATGTGGAATTAAGGCACTTAAAAATAAGAAAAATTCAATAATAATGAAATAAAAATTTTTTGTTTACACTTTTTAAAGATTTTTTTTTGTTATTTGTTTTTATATATTTTTTTAATATAAATTTTTTTGCATCATCTTTTAATATTAATTACTTTTTGTCGCATACATATTTGGTTGATTTAGGAGTCAGGTGATCCCAGCTGATTTCCAATGTAAAGAAACAAAATGGCGCTTTCTATACAGGGGTGTTAGTTGAAATTTTCCGGTTTGTTCGATAAAGAAAACACTTAATTTTCAGAGGAATTTCACAATTTTTTTATTCTAAATATTGACCATTGGTTTCTACACATTTCGCCCATCTCTCAGGCAAATTATGGATACCATTCCAAAAAAAAAATTTTCTCTTTATAGGCAAACCATTCGACGAGCCATTTTTCGACTTCTTCAAAACTAGCGAAGCACTGCTCTGCAAGCGAGTGTCCCATCGATGCGAAAAGGTGATAATCGGACGGGGCGAGGTCTGGAGAGTACGGCGGGTGCAATGATATTTCCCAATTAAGTGTTTTTAATGTGTCTTTCACCAGTTTTATACCGGTAAACTTCAACTAACACCCCGGGTAAACCTCTACGATGGCTCAACTGCTCAAATTTTTGTTGGAAATTTCTCAAAATTCAATTTTAATTGTTAAAATTTCTTTAGTATTTCCATGTATTTTACACTAAATTTAAAATTGTGGAAAAAGGTTCTGAGAAAAATTTAAAAAAAATTTGTTTAAAACACTCAAAAAAGCTGGAATCACTCGAGCTCGTGCTCGAAAATCTTCAAGCAATGTACAAGTTTGGAGAGCGTGTAGCTCAAATGCTTGAGCCTCTCGAGAAGGCTCGAACAAAATCTTGAGCTCTAACATATGTAGCCTTAGATACAGTTACATTTATTGTTAATTGCTGATTATTAAAAAAAATAAATAAATAAAAAAGATTAATGCAAAAGATTATTATAATGTGTAATAAATTTAAAAAAAAAAATTATTAAATTAATTAAATGGAATTACAAGATTTTTTAAGACGCAAAAAATTACAATAATAAAAGAAACAAATTAAATTTTCCCATATTGCCACATTAAATTATCTACGCAAAAAAGGGATGCATTAAAACAATAATTGTGCAATTAAAGCATAAAACAATTCAATTAAATTGCATTTAATAAACGATCATAAACTAAAAAGAAAGAAAAAAAACGAATATTTAAAAATGTTATAAAAAAGTGTGCAGACCAAACTGGGAAAATTGAAAAAGAAATTAAAATTTAATAGAGAAAAGACATTGAAAGACAAGCTTAGAGACTTTGAAACTCTTACTTTCTCAAATGACTCAAGCGGTTTTGGCATCGATTTGGCTGCCATCAATGATGCCTGTCATACACACACACACACACACGCACTACAAAACTGGCAGAAAGCGAAAACGGCAACGGCAACATGAAGCGGCAGCAGAGCAGCAACAGCAACAGCAACGGCAAGTGTCATTGACGCGCTGTCCCGCCGTACGGCAGCATTAAACAGCTGTTATGTAGAGTTTAAACTATTTTTTTGTTTTTTTTCTTCTTCTTCTCTTCATTTATCAGTGAATGCGCCAAATGAAGAAGACACCGTCGGCAGCCGCCACTGTGATGGTTTTGAAAAAAAAAGAAAAAAAAATCAAAAAAATGGAAAATCACTTGTTGCAGGTTAAGTGTCAATGACCGCAACCTGCACCCAAAGTCCATTGTACACACATTTTTATATACATGTGAAAATCAATTACACTTTGCCACATTGCCTACCTGTGGTGCTTTTGTTTGGTCTACGCATGCTGTGCCGGTTCGTTCGTAGAAACCATTAAAATTTTCCACAAATGACCATAAAAGCCAACGAATCTTAGACTTCAGTCTACCTACCGTCTACTGCGAATGGATAGAACAATTTTTCACATCCTGCTTAAAGCTTAAAAGCCACCAGCGCTGGGTACTTAGCAAAAATGTCGTCTTATCTCTCCGATCTACATTGCTATCAGCGCCACTATATTGGTGTGAGGCAGGTGTAATGTTCTAAAAGACATGATTGGCTGGTGCCTATCTTCGACAACAAACTTTCTCCGACTCACAGCTTGATTTCATAAGTAAACCTTTGAACATTTGCATTTCCCCCGCACGGATGACAACCAGGGATGAGACCAGTGCATGCTCCGTTATCATATGAAAGCCCCTAACAGCTCCGTAAGTAAGCTGAGATGATACACGGTGATTAATTATCATAAATCTTAGTTTTCAAGGCGTCTGCCTAGAAAAGTGTGGCATTGCTAAGAAGCTCTGTCGTATTAATTCCACTTTTTAGTATTCTTCTGCTTATTCTTATTATTTTTCTTCTTCTTGTTGTGGCCCGAGCGGTTAGTTAAACTCCACCCAGATGCAGGCAAACATTGTCTAGGTCGTCGAGGTCACTAACGAAAGGCACAGGTTCGATGGGCTCGAGCTAGGACTCATTACATGTGGAATATACGTTCAGTTTGTTGGGGTTAAGTCTGTATATTAATTGTGCCAGTATTACTCGGATCTGGCGAGGCAGCTCGAATTTTTGGTCTACTATAGGTGAAGGTGGTGGTTGGATTTCGAGTACACCTTTCACGGAAAGAGGTGTTAACTGAATGACGTTCTAGCCATTTGGCGTCAATTGGAGACACCAAGTCGAGCCAGGTTCTTCTAAACGTGTTCCTTTCAATGGGGTGGAAATCCTCCGCTTTCTCTACTTCCACCAACGGATACGGTAACGAATACTTCCAGAGCCGGAGTACTTTTGTCCGTTCCCCCGGTATGACCTAGGTAGACTCATCGACATCGTCCACGCTTCTGCCATTAAGCCAGCACGGGAATGAGGATCAACATATAGAGCTTTTTCTTTGAGATGCATTACTATAATGCATGGGGACTCCTATAGCTCTATATGTAACATCTTCTGATCAATCTAATACTTTTGAATGTCGTTCTATCAGAATATGAGCTCCCCTTTCTTACAGGGTATGCGGCGCCGTCTTAGACCTTTCCCTCCTATTAGCTTGTTAATGCTGGAAATTCTTTAAGATACTCGCTCATTACGGAGGGTATACTCATGTACCAAACTGTTGTTGTCCAAACCTCTCTGAGCTGTGAGCCATTGTAACCCAAGCTGCCTCCCCGAGTATTTGCGGGATTTCGCTCTAGTCTGTTTGGATTTGAACCTGTGGTGTTGTCCTACCTTACCGCCAGTTTCATGGTGGAGAGCTCTCCCTTCTCAGAGAGTATACTCGTGTGTCATGCGGTCTACTTCGCTCCAATCTTGAGGGAGCAACTTATGTAAGTCTTTAATCCAGCGAGTCTCTCCTTCGACCCCAGAGCCGTCTGTGCAGACTTCTATATTGCCACATGGTGTCTTATAATTTTCCAGCTAAGAATGGCCTGCTGGGGATCAACGCCCTAAAGTTGGCGGCACTAACAGACGCTGTGCTGTCGCTTCAGGTGAATGTTATCTACATTTATAAACTTTCTAAATGTCGCTAAAGGGTTCACAGCTGGTTATCACGCCCGCTTGAGCCATTATTTCCATTGAACCAGTAATTCCAAAGCAATTTATATGCGACTACCAGCAACAACAACTAGAAACTTTCTTCACTGTGCACTTGCACAGCATTAAAGCATTAAAAACAGTAACAACAGCAACAGTAATTTTTTTATTTATTTTTTTTTTTTTATGTGACTTCTTATCTGCAAGCATTTTTCTGCAGGTTAGCATGTTGCCACCCCCTCACCGTAAGCAACCACTCGGCAGCCTCACTTGAGGCTCGTGCTGACATTGTCGACAACAAATACCGCTATTGAAAAATTACTTAATGCCAAAAAAAAAGAACACACCCGATCTCGAGTTGGAAAAATAGTTGCAGCAGGCATACATACATACATACATACATACCTACTGTGGCATGCAACAAGCGCTGTTGCAAGCAATGCATCTTGATTGTCAAACAATGTTAAAATATTTCTCTCCGTTTGTTGTTGCTGCTGCTTGCTGTTGTGCTGTTGTGCTGTGGCAAGTTCAGCCTTTCAGCCTTCAGGCGAAATTCTTGCAACAGAGTCAATTCGTAACCGTGACTATTTTAAAAGATAAACACATAACATTTCCGCTTGTTGTTGTTGTTGTTTGTTTTTGTTATTGTTTTTTGTTGTCTAATTCATATCTGCGGCTTGTGTTTTATTATACGTGTATGCTTGGTGCTGACTGCTTTTTTATTGTCTCAACATAATTTAGCATCCCTTAGGGACACCAGTGTTGCATGTGATATCTTTGGAGTTTTTGTGGGGAATTTTTGAACTGTTTTTTTTTAAGTTTTGACATTTTCTCGCTTACAACATTTTAAAAAATCTAATAAAATTTAAAAAACTAAAAAAAAATTTAAATCTGACAAAAAAAATTAAAAAAAACTAAATTTTAAATCTAACAAAAAAATTTTATCTAATCAAAAATTAAAAAAGATATTATAAATCTAAAAAAAATTTTAATCTCACAAAAAAATTAAAAAAAAAACTAAATAAAATGATATAAAATTAAAAAAAAATTTAATCTAACAAAAAATTAAAATAAAAATTTAAGTTAAAATTAAAATTAAATAAAATAATAAAAAATTAAAAAAAATTCAAATCTGACATAAAAATCAAAAAAAAAAAAGAATTTCTTTAAATAAAAAAAATTAAAAGTTAAAAAAAAATCATTTTATATCTACAATATTTACAGCAAATTTTAATCTAACCAAAACTTAAAAAAGATATTTTAAAATTAAAAACTATATATATAAAACTCACAAAAAAATAAAAAAAATTTTAATCTAACAAAAAATTAAAACAAAAAAATAAAACATTAAAAAAAATTTCAATTTGACAAAAAAAGTTTAAAAAAAAATTTATCTATTAAAACCTTTAATAAAATAATTTCAAATCTGACAAAATAATATAAAAGTTTTTTCTTTTTAAATAAAATTAAAAACATAAAAAACTAAATTTTAAATCTAATAAAAAAATTTAATCTAACGAAAAAATTAAAAAAGATATTTTAAAATTATAAAAATATATAAATCTAAAAAAAATTAAAAAGAAAACATAAAAAAAGTTAATAAAAATGAAATAAAATAATAAAAAACTAAAAAAAAATATTAAAAAAAATGTAATCTAACAAAAAATTTAAATAAAAATTCTCATAAAAAAAATAAAAATTTAAATAAAAATTCAAATAAAAAAATTAAAATTTAAATAAAAATTCAAAAAAAATAAATAAAAATTTAACTATAAAAATAAATAAAAAATCAAAGAAATAATATATTTAAAATATTTTCAAAATTGACCAGATAATTCTAAACAATTTTATTCTTAAATAAAAAAACTTAAATATTCAAAAAAAATAAAAATAAAATTTTAAAGCTAACAAAAAATTAAAAAAAAAATTGACATTAAAAAGAAATTGGAAAAAGGCAAAAAAATAAACAAAAAAAAAAATTATAATAAAATAATTACATAAGAAAAATAATAAAAATGTATGTCTAAAATTTGTTTTTACTAGTTTTTCAATACCATTTCTCCAAAAAAAGATGTTTTACTGAAAAATTATTGTGATTGTTAACAACGAAATTCGAAAAAGTTTTGGTTATTTTAGGAATATATTCGCAAAATATTTATTTATAAAAATTCTTAAAGTTTTTATTTATTTCTTATTTTATTAGTCTTTTTTATTTACTTTATTTTAAGCTAATTTTAGTTTGTTTTTTTTTTAATTTTTATTTCAGTACAACCAATGCTTTGCATATTAATCTGGTGATGGTGTTGCTGCTCTCATAACAGCTATTCCAGTTTAACTCTTGTGCAAGTGCTGCCAAATCAACGGTGAGTTTATTATTTTTATTAAAATGTTTTAGCGAGAGTTACGAAAGAGTGTAGGGAATAATGAAAGAAATTCCAATATAATTTTTTGTGTTGTCACATAATATAACAAAGAAGCAAAATAGACAAACCCAAATATATAAAATAGTGAAAAATTACTAAAGAGACGTGTGACAACTGTGTCAGTATATTACATGAAAAACATAAAAAAAAAAATAAAATAAAAATAATAATTTTTAATTAAAAAAAAGATAGAAAAAATCACAAAAATCTAGCCAACGGCTGCTGCAAGAGTCTCCAGTTTATTATGCTATCAATCAAGCGGAGACTTTTAGTGCGTTCAAAACTAATAGTTTCAGCAATACATACATCCATGCATGTACATATGTATATGAAGCCATCAGTTTCAGTTGCAGCAACTTCAAAAAAAGTCAATATTGCCAACAATGCCGTTGGCAAAAAGTAAAAAAAGAAACAATAAAAATAAACAAAATATGCACACATACAAACAAACATATATATATATTTATTGATTTACACGCTTGAACAATAACACTCCATTGGTATGCTGTTATATTGTTTTCTTATCTCCGCGAGCAACTCAATTGCCGACACTGCTAAAAAGGAACATGAAAAAAAACCCAAACAAATGAGGAAAAAAATCATAACAATTTCTCGCAAAAAATAAATAGTGAAATGAAGTTAATTGGTTGATATCAGCAAACAACAAGCAATTTTCATAAGCATTAACAACAACAACAAAACACACACAAAATCGTAATCCAACCAGCAAATAATTAAGACAAGCCACTGTCGCGCGCTTGTCATGTTTGCTTATAGTAAATTACCGTCAAAAATCTATGCTGAGTGTCAAAATTGTATATTTTCGGTTTTTTAATTATAATTTATACAATGCATCTGCATATCTAGTTTTTGGTGAATACAAATATACATATTTTCATATTTATTTATTTTTTTTTTTTTTTACTTTTGTGCATTTAAATTAAATTTTTGAATTAAATTAAATACTAATTAATCGACTAATTAGTGTCACAAATATTGATAAGCAACATGCATTAATCAAAATTAAAAAGAAAGAAGAAGAGAGCTAGCAATGCAGAAAGAGGAGTACTATATTTGCGATAATGTCACTAAATTAAATCATAATATTAAGTTTTTGAATCATTAAATTAATTTACAATAATAAAAATAAAACATGTATTCTTTTCAATTTTTAGGAATATTTCGTTGAATAAAATTTAAAATATCATATTGTTTTGTATTTTTCTTAAATAAAATAAAAATTAAAGGTTTTTTAATAAAAAATATTTATTTTGTATTTTCGCTCGTTTTTTGTTGAATAAAATCAAGAGAAAAAAATTTATTTCTTAGCTTTTCAATTTTTTATTTTTTGTTTTAAGTTATATTGAATAGTAACTACTAAACTTTTATTAAATAATATTTCTAAAACTAATTTATTCCTTATTTTGCAATTTTTGACAACTTATCAAAATTTAAAATTATATCTAAATTATAAAAAATGTATCTAAATTTAAAAAATTTATGATTTCCACGAAATAGTTTTTTTATATAAAATTTAAGAATTAAATTTACTTCTAAAATATTTTAGTAGCTAAAAAATATATAAAAAAGTGCATGTATCAAAGCTTTCGGGCAAAATTTCATTAAATAATATCTAAAAATTAAATTTTAAATTATAAATTATAATTTTTATATTATTTTTTAATTAAAAAATTATTTTTCTATTTTTTTTGGAAAATTTGCACAATATTCTAGCGAAAAGTATCGTTTATTAGATATTTTTTTATATATATTTTATTATAGTTTTCGCAAAATATTTCATTAAATAAATTCTTTAAATATTATATTATATTTTTTCACTTACAAAATATAATTTTAGTGAATTTTTAAAGAATTTTTTGCAATTTTTTGCCATCAAGAAATGTAAAAAATATCGATATATTCTTCTATCATTTTTAATGAGTCTTAAAATATCGGTTTTGTTTCTAATTTTTTTTTTTTTTTATTTTTAATAAAAAAATATAACCGAAAATGAAAGTTTTTTTGGGGAAACAATCAAAATTATTTTTGACTTTATATAAAAGTTTTAAGTTTTTTACGAATGTGTATTAAAATAAATGTGTATTTAAAGATATTTTTTATGATAAAAATTCATATTTTCTAGGGTTTTTGTTTTTTTTTTCTAAGCCAGTTTTACATTTCGACCTTTTCTTTTTGGAAAAAAATATTTCTGAAAGCCTCCGCTTCGTTTCGCTTGCTTTGATTAGTGAAATAAATAATAAATTTTAACTAATTTCTACCATTTAATGCCATACTTTAGATCTGCACCGTCATTATAACAGCATGGCACTATTGCTATTAAGGAAATTCATAATAAAATACCAGCAATGAACACATATGTATGTATGTACGTGTATATGGCTTTCTTTATCTGCGTCAACGCAACACTGCATATGGATAACACTTTTATATCTGAATGTCTAACAATTTCTTCAATAATTCATAATTCATAATACAACCTTTTTCTTTAATTTTTTTACTTTTTATTAATTTTTAAATGTTTTTATAGTTTTTAACTTATTTTTATTATTTTTTTCTTTAACTTTCGAATTTTCATCTTTTTTAAATATTTCTTATCGATTTTTATTTTTTTAATCTTTAAATTTTTTATTATTATTTTTTAATATATTGTTTTTTATTTTATAATATATTATTTTTTATTTTTTTTAAATACTTTTTTTAATTTTTTTAATATATATTTTTTTTTTTAATCGAACTTTCACCTTTTTTTTGTTTTTTGGTTTTAATATATTTCTAATCGATTTTTATTTAATAATTTTTGAATATTTCACTTTTTTTATTCATTTCTTTTGAATTTTCGTATATTTCAAATTTTTTATTTTTACATATATTTTTTTTTTTAATATTTAATTCTTAATTTTTAATTTATATTTTATTATTTTTTTTTTATTTTTTTTTTTAAATTTTCATATATTTTAAATTTTTTATTTTTACATTTTTTTTTTTTTAATTTTTAATTTATATTTTATTATTTTTTTATTTATTTCTTTTGAATTTTCGTATATTTCAAATTTTTTATTTTTCATATATTTTTTTTTTATTTTTAATGAAATTTTATTATTTTTTATTTATTTCTTTTGAATTTTCGTATATTTCAAATTTTCTATTCTTATATATATTTTTTTTAATTTTTTATTTATTTGTTATTATATATTTTTATTTTTAATTTATCTTGATTTTTCATATTTTTAAGTTTTTTCAGTGTTTTTCATATTATTTACTTGTTTTATTTTTTTTATTGAATTTTAGTATTTCCTCATTTCCTTATTGTTTTTAATAATTTTCTTTTTATTTTGTTTTTAAGAGTTAATATATTTTTTTACTGATTTCTATTTTTTTTTATTAAATTTAATATTTTCTTATATCTTTTTATTTTCACGTTTCTTGTTTATATATAATTTTTTCTTATTTTTCTTTTTGTTTGTTAATTTTCGTTAGTTCCTATTTGATATTTATTTTTTAATTTTTCATAAATTTTATTTATTTTTTTCGCATTTTTTTATTTTCAAAATTTTTTTGGTGTTTTTTATATATTTTAACTTATTTTTTTTTTTAATTTTCGTATTTTCACGTTTTTACTTATAACTAATTTCAACTCAATCGCTGTTAGTTGATGAATTAAAAAAATATTTCTTCATTTCCTGCTGCTACCATTTTTTTAAACTCATTTAGAGCAACTCACGGCGGTTTCTTTGTTTGTACGTGTATGTAGCAATAAGCTGTTGAGTGGCGAATGAACTGAAGCATGAAGATACTTACATACATACATATGTATGTGTGTACTTACTTGGCAAATATGTAAAGATTTTTGGTAAGACTTGTACATACATATGTATGTAATAGGTGCATAGTGCATATACTACATAATACCTATACATACTTACGTATAACTACTGAAAGACCAACCGCCTCGGTAAGAAACCAACGGATTTCCGCATCAAACTCAAGTAACTCGAGCATTTTTGGCTACTTTTATAAGTATGTACCTGTGTCCATATGTATTTATATCTACATATATGAAATGCATGTACAGATGTGTGTATGTAAGTGAATCTTACCACCCATAGCAGCATTGTGTATGTTAAATTGTTAGTTTTAATGGCTCAGCAACTGCGCAGGGTCACCAGCTGAGCAAAACGGCTGGAATACAAACATTAAACAGTAAGTATATGTGCATGTGTGTGTGCAATGAATGAATGATGAATGCAATTAATAAATAAATTATTTATATTTTAGAATATCGTGATATAGAAGTAGCACGTTTTGTTGTAAAAAAAAAACTGCATTGCAAGAAATTTTAGTTTTTTTTAATAAAAAAATCCATCCACGATTTCAATTTAAAAAAAGAAGAAGAAGAAGGTTTCTTTAAATTTTTTTGATTGATGAAATGATATAATTTTACAGATTTTTACTCAGAAAAATTTTTTTTTTTAATTTTTAATATTTTTTTTTAATTCATTATAGTGTATACTCATATGTACATATATATATATGTTTATATAATATATATTATCTCTTAAAAAAACTGCAAATACCTTTAAAATCACTTCCTTTAATTATACATATGTATGGTATATATGTATATATACATATATTTTGTAATAGAAATATTTGAACTTGCATAAAATTCTCACAGAAGGAATTAATTAAAAATTAATTACCGCCAATTTTTCAACGGCTATAATACAATCTGAAGCGCAAAATACATCCATACGAGTATACATACATACACGAATTGAATATTGTTTTGAAATTTAATGTCTCAACAGCATTTTGTTCCACACAACAATTGCTAATCATACAAATATTTTTTATGACATATTTAAGAATTTATTATTATTACTATGAAGTGCATACAATATGTATGTATATATGTATTAATAAATAAGCGTAAATATTATAACTCGCTCTCTTTGGCGCAAGGTGAACCGCAAATTGTTGCGGCGGCGGTGATGGCGGCGTACGTTGCCACTTAACGGTTGCAACTTCATAGCAACACTATTCTAGAGTTCAATGCTCCACATTGCATTTTCTACCATACTTGTGCTTATGCTTCTGTATGTATGTATGTGCTTTTGACACGCCTGCGTTCGTGGATTTGTGTTGCCCGCATACAGAATAAGCTCCAATTGCAACCGCATTTGTTGTTGTTGTTGTTGTTGTTACACACACGCACGCCACACCGTGACTATGGTAAATGACTGACGGTCGCCTGTGCACTCCTGCTGCACTCCGCCAATATGAATGAATAAATAAGTTTTAATACGAGTAATATTAAATGAGTGAGTGACAAACAACAACAACAATTTTAAGTAAATGCGACAATGAATGCTTTGGTTCACGCTTTGTTGCTCTAGTTGGTTGGTTGATACTTACTTTTGGAATTTAAGAACTGTTGGTAATGCTCACACATACACGCACATTTGTCTATGAATATGTGAAGTTTATGGCGAAACCTTGGTCTGATTGAGGCGATTCTCGAGGGTATTGTAAATTTTATAAAAGAAAAATGATCTAAATGCAATAACCTCGTTTATTATATTTAGTTTAATTTAAATTCACTTTTTTAATTTTATTCATTTCATATTTAATTTCGCTTTATTTTATTTTGATTTCTTTTATTCTATTTTATTTTATTTTATTTTATTTTATTTTATTTTATTTTATTTTATTTTATTTTATTTGATTTTATTTTATTTTTTTTATTTTATTTTATTTCATTTTATTTTATTTTATTTTATTTTATTTTATTTTATTTTATTTTATTTTATTTTATTTTATTTTATTTTATTTTATTTTATTTTATTTTATTTTATTTTATTTTATTTTATTTTATTTTATTTTATTTTATTTTATTTTATTTTATTTTATTTTATTTTATTTTATTTTATTTTATTTTATTTTATTTTTTTTTATTTTATTTTATTTTATTTTATTTTATTTTGTTTTATTTTATTTTTTTTATTTTATTTTATTTTATTTAATTTAATTTTATTTTATTTTATTTTATTTTATTTTATTTTATTTTATTTTATTTTATTTTATTTTTTATATTTTATTTTAATTTAATTTAATTTAATTTTAATTTATTATTTACTTTATTTATTTATTTCAATTTAATTTAATTTTTATTTTTATTTTTCTTATTAACAATTATTATTTTACTCCTAGTGCCTATTTATGCAATCGACCATTTATCACCGCTTGGCGTCAATTCATTCGAAATATTTAATGGGCAAAGACAAATTGCGCAAAAATGTTAAGTAAGAAAAAATGTGGATTAAAAATATCAAAAAAAAAATTAATTAATTGCTACACTTTTACAAGTGACATACATATGGACATATGTATACATGTATACAGGCCTGGCAGGCGCTATGTAGTGGCGCTAAATGCCACACCAAAGAAATCAAACAACAATCAAAATTTACTTGCCGTCCATACATCCATCTCTCGGCCGGCCTATTCGAGTGGCTTGTCTGTGCAGCTGATCGCCATTTAAACAATTATGAACTCGTCGTTGTACAATAACTGTTTGCTCATACATATGTACTATGTAAGTACTATTGTCTGTTATGTCCAAGCATCTGTACCTGTCATATGGCGGCCCGGTGGTAACCAGCTGTCAGCCAACCGGTTGTATTTGTTTTGTTGTTGTGCCATTATTGTGTGCAAATATTTTTATATATACGTACCATATATACATAAAGGTATCTATGTACATGTATTTATGTATGCACAACTAAGTACTATGGAATGCGCCTATCTTCAAAGACTATACAACAACAATAACATATTCGCCACTTTTATCATTTATTCGATTTACCGTTATAGCAGTGGGCATTTGGTCGCTTTCAGTTTTCTTCATTACGTTTACTTTTATATTATTGCCATTACGTATATACATACATAACATATGTAGGTACATACATATATAGTATATACTTAGGTATTTATTTAAGTAAATATGTAAGTACATATGTTTATAACTAAGTACGTACTCGTGTTTATCATACATGCACACATATGTATATGGTATGTATGTATGTACGCTGTTATAGCATTGCGTTATTATTATTATTTTATTTTTTATTTTTGTTATTATTATTGCCTGCTGATTTAATGAATGTTTTCGTTATCATGTCTCCGACGATTAGCTTATTATGTCCATTATATATGTTTTTTATTATACTTATATTTTTTAATTTTGTTTTATTATAGTTTATTTATTTATTTTTATTACAATTTATTTTATTTTATTTTATTTTATTTTATAAAATTTTTTATTATTTTATTTTATTTTATTTTATTTTATAAAATTTTTTATTATTTTATTTTATTTTATTTTATTTTATTTTATTTTATTTTATTTTATTTTATTTTATTTTATTTTATTTTATTTTATTTTATTTTATTTTATTTTATTTTATTTTATTTTATTTTATTTTATTTCATTTTATTTTATTTTATTTTATTTTATTTTATTTTATTTTATTTTATTTCATTTTATTTTATTTTATTTTATTTTATTTTATTTTATTTTATTTTTTTATTTTATTTTATTTTATTTTATGTTATATAATTTTATTTTATTTTATTTTATTTTATTTTATTTTATTTTATTTTATTTTATTTTATTTTATTTTATTTTATTTTATTTTATTTTATTTTATTTTATTTTATTTTATGTTATTTTATTTATTTTTATTAAAATTTTTATTCTATTTGTACTTGCATAAAATGAGTAAAAAAAATAAATAAAATTCGTGTTTGTAAAATAATACTAGTATACATAGTTATATATGTATGTACATACATATGTATATACATAAAAAATTTTAGTGTACTGACCATGTTTACGAAATAAACGTGTTTTCTTATGCCATGCAAGTGTTGCATGTGGCACGTAGTCTAAAGTAAACATGATAAACGCAGTTGGTGAGAGAGACAGCGAAAATAATTTAACAATTATGTAAATATGTACATATTTATGTATTGTATATAAAATTATAGATATTTTTATTATAATGTGTTTGTAATTTCTGCTCATGCACACCCTACCAAAATTGCTAAGATATTTTTTAGTTTGCTTTTTTTTTTTGTTGGTGGTTTTAGGAAAATCAGGAAATTATATAATGCATTTTCAAATTAGTTAATGGCGGAATTGACGAATTACCACAAGATGGTTAAGGAAAATAGTCAATAATAGACCGGCGATAATATTATCTAATATTCACATTTCCCTTAGTAAATTATTGGAAAAATAAAAATGCAAAAAATGGGAAAAAATTTCGAAATTTATTTATTTATACTAGAATATAAAAAATTAATATTTTAAAACTAATATTTATTTTAATATTAAAAATAAATAAAAAAAGAATATTTTTTAATTAAGATTTAAGTAATAAATTTGTACAAAAACATTAAAAAAATTTAAGATTTATTAAGCACAAATAAATTACGGCATTTACTACTAACAGCCTTGAAAAAAAAATATGAACATCTGAAACAGTTTTGCCTACACAAAAATTATTTAAATGCTGCTGATTGCGATAATTGGCAAACAAATACATAAAGCAAAGTAAGAAAAACAATAGTCAAGCTTATCACAAATGAAAATCGTGCAAACTGCTTGGAAAAATATGCAAAATGCTGCAAAAGGAAACGGATTGCCGGAGATGCAGGCAATTAAACAACCACGCATATATGCAAAAAAGCAACTGAAAACAAACAAAAAAAAAGACAGCAATAATATTAAAATAATGCTAAATCAAAGTCAGTCAAATGAAACTGTGTAGACTAGTCACTTCAAGTGCATCTTCGCCGCGTAACCGTCAAAATATGTACATACATACATACATACATAGATGCATATTTTCGCACTATAAACTCATAAAAATTAAGGTTTTAAGAAAACACTTGACTACGCGCATAGTTCAAGGATGCCACCCCATAAAACTTGTCGATTTGCAACACCGGCACTTTTAATGGAAAATAAACTAAATTAAATAAATAATAGTCGAGTGTTCACACCAGCGATTCGCAATGCATTCCTAGCGATAGTCGGTGCTGACTTTATAGTGCCATAGATCACCATACGAGTATGTGTTTATGTACATATGTACAAATGTATGATGTTATGCGTGACTTTTGCCTTCAAGAAATTTTTTTTCTGTATTTTTTTAGATTTAATTTAAATTTGTTTTATTTTTATATTATTCATGTGTGTACATGTCCATGGTGTAATAACTTTGGTCCGGAGTATGTAAGTATTAAAAATTTATACCGATCGAGTCAGAATGACAAGCTGAGTTGATTTAGCCATGCCCGTCGTCCGTCTGTTTGTATATTTATACGCGAAGTAATGCCTCAGTTTATAATAATGAAAATAGTCGAGCCAGTTTAGAACCACTTGAAAAACGCTGAATACACAAAGAAGCTCGATGTTTGGCTGCCACCTGAGTTAACGAGCAAAAACCTCATGGACCTGAATTTCCATCTGCCAATCGCTACGGAATCGTAGCAAAATCGATCCATTTCAGAAGCGGGTTGTAACTGGTGGTGAAAAGTGAATCTCTTACAGCAACATCAAGCGAAAACAATTATTTCTTTATTTTATATTATTTTATTTATTTTATTTTATTTTATTTTATTTTATTTTATTTCATTTAATTTCATTTTATTTAATTTTTTATTTAATTTAATTTTATTTTATTTTATTTTTTTTATAATTATTTAATTTTATTTTTTTAGTTTATTTTATTTTATTTTATTTTACTTTATTTTATTTTATTTTATTTTAGTTCATTTTATTTTATTTTATTTCATTTCATTTTATTTAATTTTACTTTAATTTATTTAATTTTATTTCATTTCATTTCAATTCATTTCATTTCATTTTATTTTATTTTAATTTATATTATTTCATTTTTTTTTATTTTACTTTATTTTATTTTATTTCATTTCATTTTTTTTTTAATTTTACTTTATTTTATTTTACTTTATTTTATTTTATTTTATTTTATTTTATTTTATTTTATTTTATTTTATTTTATTTTATTTTATTTTATTTTATTTTATTTTATTTTATTTTATTTTATTTTATTTTATTTTATTTTATTTTATTTTACTTTATTTTATTTTATTTTATTTTATTTTATTTTATTTTATTTTATTTTAATTTATTTTATTTTATTTTATTTTTTTTTTATTCTTATTTTATTTTATATTATATTATTTTATTTTATTTTATTTTATTCTTATTTTATTTTATATTATTTTATTTTATTTTATTTTATTTTATTTTATTTTATTTTTATTTATTTTATTTTACTTTATTTTATTTATTAGTTTTGTTTTATTTTATTTTAGTTTATTTTATTTTATTTTATTTTATTTTACTTATTTTATTTTTTTTATTTTATTTTCTTTTATTTTATTTTATTTATTTTATTTATTTCATTTATTTCATTTTTTTTTAATTTATTTAATCTAAATTTAATTCGTTTTATTTTCATTTATTTTATTGTTTAATCTAATTTCAAGTGATGACACAATTTGACAACTGAATTTGACATTTTCACTTGATTTCCAATTTTACTTTGTTTACTAACAAAAACTGGTTTAAAAAGTAATTAAAAGTGGCATAAAGTAATTTATAACTATTTTGCATTAGTAAGTGTAAAAACAAGAAGAAAACCCATCATCACGTTGTCGAAAGTAAAAGAAAAACTGAAAGTTAAAAACTGGTCGTACCACATGAGAGGTCGTAACTAACATTTTTTATATTTTTTCGCACATACATATGTACGTTACTTCGTATTTTTAACATTTTTCGTTATATTTCTACAACTTTGACTAAATACATGTTTGCTGAAGAAAAAGAAAATGAATTACTATAATTGATATTTTGAAATATCCCTTTTTTCCCATGGGCTTAAAGCTTCTTAAAAATTCTCATTACTTTTCCCATCGCTCATTCACAATAGAGCTGTGTATAATAACGATTTTTAACTGAATTTAGTTGAGGGAACTTATATCCATGCCTGCTATGTGCGTCCCGATTGTTGCATTTTCAAGTGTTTTCATATCAAAATTATTTTTATTACTTTTTTTTCAAAATTGAAGTGTAATACAAATTGTAAATAATTGATTATGCGCACCGTCAATGAGTTCAAGTAGTTATTAAACTCAATATATGTATGCATGTATGTATGCATGTTACATACGTACGATATATTACGGTCAGACATCCGTGTACCTATGTACAGTGTATGCTATATATGTATGTGCATACATACGTAGTAATAAAACTTACGGTTAGACAACGAGAAGTCATTGACAGACAAATACCAAATGAAACTGACAACTCCGGCGCTTTGTGTGTCACTCAATTAAAGATAAATTTACGCGTTCGCCGCACGATTTAGCTGCTTTTTTATCTAAAACATATGTGCATATATACGAATATGTATGTATATAATCAGTATTTATTGTGGGAGTGCAATTATTAATGGTTTTTTCTGTTTTTTTTTTTGCCCGAGTGGCCCACTTTATGCGATTTTTACACATGCTGTGTTACATCAATAAATTTATTTTTATTTGTTTACATATACATATATACATTAAGTGGCTAAAATATTGTTTAAGCTATTTACTGCTTTCTTAATGACATGCGATACTTACACTATGTCCCTAAAACTCTTAATGAAATTTATATATATTTTAAAATTTTTTATTGTGACATTCTCTTTACGCTTGAAAGTGTGTCGAAATCAAATTTACTCACTTATACTTAAATGAAGATGCACCCATACATATATACAATACATATATTTATACAAGTAAAACCCGCTAGGAAAAGTAAATATTGCTCCAAGCAGGCCAGAAGAGGAGCACTAGATGAGTCGATTTTAAGAGACATAGAAAGAAATAGTTCAAGTCAGATATATAATAGGTACATATATATGGAGCCCGAATACTAATAAGTTTGTGAGCCGCCTCTAGTTCAAGCAGGTATCCGTAGGGGGAACAACTTCAGTCCTCCAGACGGCATTTTAATATATAGCGTAATGTATTAAAGAGCCTCCAAAAGGTGGGAACCGTTGTTTTACCGACTGAGCCACTCAGATATATTTAGTGATGAAGAACTGACAAGGTACATGATTCAGCTTCTCTGCGAAATTTGGTGACTGCGAGACAATTGATTATCAAGTGTGCTCTGCCCAAATCACAATAAAAGACGGTCTCCCTATCTGTGCGAACTCGTTTGGAGTAAGTCTTCTCAATATCGCAAATATGATCTAAGTTGTACTGAACAACGCGAAAAATTCCGTAAGGTTCAGGAAGGACTTCACGGAGCAGTTTTTAATTAATCGTAGTTTAAAGCAAACTTACTCTTAATGGTGCTGAAGAAATAATATACAAGTAGTACGCGCTGCAGAGGTAAATAATTTCGTTGTTGGTTCTGATCCCTGCAGACCACGCGCGAAATTGGTCAAGTAATGTACAAAGACAAGATAAGGTTTTCTGCCTGTGGAAGCACAGCATGACCGGTTGGATGAGAGCACTCCAATTTTGAAAGTATTCCAGACAGTAACCACCGGTGAAAGCAGAAAATGAGGAAGACCTACCCTTGTTGAAAAGTTTAGGTAGAGAATAATAAAAAAAAACAAGAAAACATAGATTAGCATGCTCTCGTTAACTCGGCATTGTAATCGCCTAAGCGGTATCTACATCAAGAGGGTGCTGTCGACTAGCAAATCGATTGTGGCAAACATACCGATATTATACTGACTACAGCGATTTTCATCCTCCTCCATGTTATGGTTTGCGTCTACAGTATATTCTAAGCCACCTCCGAACGGCCAATGTACTCGTATTTTTATGAGAAGCTTTTATTTCATATCATAAGTACACTCGGAGGGCGAGACATTCCCTGTCGAACCCAATTAGAAAAAATGATTTTCTATAATTTTGAATATTTTTCACACCAGGATTCGAACCCTGGCCTTCCGAATGTTAGTACGCAATCACTCAGCTATAGTGGTCGCCAATGGAGCACCATATTATATTAAGCATTTTAAGTTCATTTTATTTTATTTATTTATTTTATTTTGATTTATTTTATTTTATTACATTTCACTTTATTTTATTTCATTTTATTTTATTTTATTTTATTTTATTTTATTTTCTTTAATTTAATTTTATTTTATTTTATTTCATTTCATTTTATTTTATTTTATTTTATTTTATTTTCTTTAATTTTTTTTAATTCTATTTTTTTATTTTTATTTTATTTTAATTTATTTTATTGTATTTCATTTTATTTTGTTTTATTTTATTTTATTTTATTTT
This sequence comes from Ceratitis rosa, assembly GCA_037013455.1. Classification (NCBI taxonomy): domain Eukaryota; kingdom Metazoa; phylum Arthropoda; class Insecta; order Diptera; family Tephritidae; genus Ceratitis; species Ceratitis rosa. The sequence continues at coordinate 5,929,506 of JAWMAG010000065.1, forward strand.
ATTTTATTTTATTTTATTTTCTTTAATTTTTTTTTAATTCTATTTTTTTATTTTTATTTTATTTTATTTTCTTTAATTTTTTTTAGTTCTATTTTTTTATTTTTATTTTATTTTATTTTATTTTATTTCATTTTATTTTATTTTATTTTATTTTATTTTATTTTATTTTATTTTATTTTATTTTATTTTATTTTATTTTATTTTATTTTCTTTAATTTTTTTTAATTCTATTTTTTTATTTTTATTTTATTTTAATTTATTTTATTGTATTTCATTTTATTTTGTTTTATTTTATTTTATTTTATTTTTTTTTTATTTGATTATCTGTTGTTTTGTTTTATTTTGATTTATTTAATTAATTTAATTTCATTTCAGTTTATTTTATTTTATTTAATTTTGCTTAAATTTTTATAATATTATTTTATTTTATTTATTTATTTATTTTATTTTTTATTTTAATTTCCAGAATTTCCTTGTGGGCATTAAATATTCTTATATGTAATACATATGTACATATGTATATACAAATGTATATCTTTAAGTTCCCGAGGTCACTATCAGTTGTGAATCATCGCGACAAGTTTATTTAATGAGTTGTTTCTCTTTTTATTTATTTTCTTTATGTACCTACCACAACAACAATTACAACACATGCCTTAGTAGTAATAAGTAGCATTGGAAAGTTGTTATTTTTTTGCATTTTTGTTTTTTTGTTTTGTTTTTACCTTGGCTTAAATGCGCATCGGTGCGGCTGGGAAGCTGCTGCTATGGCAAAATTAAGTCAACTGCATTTTTCTCTGCTTCTCTGCTCATTCGCTGCTTTGTTAAAGGTATATCTGTGTAAAGCCTTGGATTGCCCTTAATCACCGACATTATTGGCGACCGGCGAAACGATGAAACGGTGAAAGGTGGCGAAAGGTAAGGGGAATTTATTTGTAAAAATTTAAAAGAAAGTGGCACTAATGGTTCCAATCACATGCAGCCTGCTGATGATGCTGAACAGCTTGGTGCAACAACGTGCAACACAATAAAGTATTTGGGGCACATTATCGGTGCGATTTTTTTTTGTTGCATGGAAACAAAATAAAAAATAAAAATATTATCTTACTCCGGGCTCTCGACCCTCGAGCGGCGTTGTGATCAGCAGTTCAAGCGAAAGAAAAACTTTTTTTTTCGTTTACGTCTCTCGTTCGCTACTGTTTTGACATTCAAATACAAGCGTTTTGTGTCTTTTAAGTTGCGCGTTTATGTGTCATAATCAGCAACAATGTATGTAGGTAATGAGACAGCTGAGCTGAGGATCTACTGCGCCTAAGGTTCATTATTTTGCCATTTCTTTTGATCGCTGCTGATCCACATGTTGCAAGTGTATATGTGTGTATGTGTGTGTGTGTGTGTTCGCTGCACGATTTTGTGCTACTTTTTCTTTGCTTTTAGTGCATCATTTATTGTCTTCCGTCTATTTTAGTCCACTTTAGTCATTCGAGCGCTACATTTCTGCTGCCGTAAATCGAGGCCGCCAACCATATTTGGCCAACTGCAGCGAAATGCAACTCAGCTGCATACTGTCACTGCCCCGGCACCAGCTCGAGGGGTGCTTTTGCGTCAGCTCGACAGCTAGTGCGCTTTATTTTCACTGGAGACGACAGGCTGAACGTCTGACGAACTCTCTGGTTGGCTGTCTGTCTATCGGTCTGTCTGTCTGTCGGTCTGTCTGTCTATGTCTACTTGTTGCTCTCCATTTTTATTATAAATTCACATTGCATTGAATTTCTTTGCGGTTTTATGCTTCATCGCATCTTTGTTACGCATTTCACTTTTCTTTTGATTTCACATTGCGATTCTCATATATGTATGTATGTATGTACGAGTATATACGCCAACATACAGTGTGGTGTGAGAATCAGTGCGCAACAACAAATCAAAGCTAATTTCTAATTCTGTAAAAAATGAAGAAAAAAAAGCTACAAACAAAAGTATAATTTAAAACAACAACAACAGCAAAAGCAACATGTCGTACTTGGCTGTTGGCCCACAAAGCGCATTGCCAAAGTTAAGGTTGCGACTGGGACGCACCCATAAATCGCAGCTCAGACACGAATGTGGCTGGAGAAAAAACAAATCGACCAAAAAAAGCCACCAAAACCAATGTGGTTTACCAACAAAAAAAAAACAAACAATTGAATCTAGTGTTAACAACAACAACAGCTACAACAAGCAACAAAAAAACGCTCTCAAGAACTGCAATCAACAAAGCAGTGAAAAAGTAGTAGGAGAAGAAGAAGAAGAAGAAGAAGAAGAAGAAATAAAATAAACACGAAAATTATAGCGATCACATTGAAGACTAGAAAGATAAGAATTTGCAAAGATATTGTATATACATATATTTACCAACAACAAGATTCGATGAGAGCCACTAAGCTACTTCAGTGCCATAAATATGGCAATAAATTGCCACAAATAATTGATTAATCAGCATTAAATGCGCACCGCATTGTTACCACCGAATGCGCCTTTGACACCTTTGGGCGCTCCGAATGTACGCCCATCATTAGCCAAAATAATGTATTAACAAAAATATAATAAAAATTTGTTGATCTTTTGGAGATATTGATCTGCTCCTTTTCCTTTGAAAATATTTTTTTAAATTGCGCTTGGTGTTGTTCACACACACCTTAATTAGTGTTTTTTTAGCGGCTTCTATTTTTCTTTTGTGAAAATTCTCTTTTTCTTCACAAAATGGTGACGTGAATACAGCAAATATGCAATATAGTTACAGATCGTCATCAATGGAAGCTTTAAATTGTATTTAGTGCTGTTCACACATACTCAATTAAGTTGAAAAAATTAGTGTTTGACAGCTATAACCGAAAAATGTTGACTTGAAAAAAAATGTTGTCATAAAAAAATATATAGTTTGAGATCTACATCAGTGGAAGCCTTAAATCGAGTTTGCTGCTGTTCATACACACTCAATTAAGTTGAAAGAACCTGTATTTAGCGTCGGTATTTAGAAGGAAAATGGAAATAATTTAAGATTTCAATCAATCAATATTTTTTTGGTTTCCTAGAATTTAAATTGAGTTTGGTGGTGTTCACACATGCTCAATTAAGACGAAGTTATGGCCTTTGCTCTAATAGCAATTTAATTAGCAAAAAAAGTAAACTTTGAGGATATTCACACGCGCTCAATTAAAACGAAATTATGTTGCTTCATGGTTGATACTGTTTTTGTTTTTTCCGACTGTTCCAATAAAGTTTAAAAGAGTTCCCACATGTGTGGAAAATGAAATTTGTTGAAATAAACTGCTAAAAGGTATATATATTAAAGAAGAACCTAATCAAAAATATCTTAATTGCTAAAATCCTCTCAATTAGCTAATTGCGTGCCTGTGTGAACAGCGTTTAAATTCCGTATCATGTCTTCTTTGCTGAAATTATTAATAAAAATAATAGAAATAGCTTGCTAAAAAGTCCGAAATAAAGTTCCAAGAAGATTAACAAAAGAGTTGCCACCTGTCTGGAATATAAATTTTATTGAAATAAACGAATAACTTTTTGCTTTAGAGATATTAAATGAATGATATTTTAGAAATAAATATATATCTTTGAGAAGAAATTAATCAAAAATTTCTTAATTGCTAAAATAGCTAATAATTACTAATTGCGTGTCTGTGTGAACAGCGTTTAAATTTTTTATTTTGTCATTTTGGCATTGATTCTTAAATAAAAATAGTAAAAATCGCTTCCTAAAAACCAAGACGAAGCATCAAAAAGATGTTAAAGAGTTGCCAACTGTTTGAAAAATAAAATTTCTTGAAATATGTGTGTTAAGCTAGAGGTACTAAATGGAAAGTATTGGAAAAAAATACACATTTCAAAGCTTCAACACAAATAACTTTAACAGAGTTGCCATCTTTCAAGAACAGAAATGTCTGACACCACCATAAAAGTAAATATTTAAACAGTAACGAATAATTATATTTACTTTAAATATTACAATTAAATGAAAAGTTTAAAATTTTAATTCACATTAAACTTAAAATTATTTATAATTATAATTAAAATTAAGCTTAAAAAGTAAGAACTAAAATTAGCACTAAAATTTTAATTTAAATTTAAATAAAATAAAAATTTTATTTAAGTTTAAATTAAAAATAAAAATAAAATTAATATATATATTCAAATTTAAATTCAAATTTAAATTAAAATTAAATAAAATGAAAATAAATATAAAATAATGAACATTTGCTAGTTATTTATGTATAAACATAAATAATTTTTGAAGTTTTGTGATTGATTTCTGTAATCTTTTACCGAAGTCTTCAACCTTATAAGCGTCCACTTTCTTATTGGCCTTCTAGGCCAATAGCACTCTCCATTTGTGCTGTCCTTTGTCTTTGAACGATTAGCTAAAAGCTAATAAATAATGTTAATAGCCTCTCGCTAAACCTTTTTCAGACGCAATCACAGTTGCGCAATTCTACAAAGTGGCGCTGATAATACAAGTTGTTTTTCTATTGGCACGAGTCACGCCTAATCGTTCAACCCGCAATGCCCATTTGCTTAGTGAGTACAAGAAGACTTTTTTTGACACACTTTAGCAGCAAGTAAAATTGATTAAATAAATAAATATATTATATATGTATGCAGGTATGTAGGTAACCCGCGTACGTGCGGTTAAAGTTTAATTGCGCTTTGTTTTTAACTACCATTAACGGTAATAAATAAATGCACATACAAAAAAAAAAAGAAAAAACGAAAACAAGAAAATGGCATGTGTTAAACCTCTATTGGGGCCTACACCACGCGCTTCAAGCGCAAACACCCAAACAAAGTAGGCGCAGTTCGTGTATTCATTGTGTCATGCAGTAGTGGCTGCATTGTCTTGTCTCATTGATGAGCTCATCAACGCCTTCTCCATACACTGTATGATGGCTGGCTGCCTCGTTGGTTGACTGGCTGGTTGACAGGTGGCGCGTTCGCTTCAAATGTGGCAGGCAAGCTGCGCACAAACAAACAAGGGTGGAGCTTCCTTAGATAAAAGCTTCGTAGATATGTATGTACTAAATGAAAAATCACAATTTCTTAAAAATCCAAGAATTTCATAAAGAATGCCGCGTAATGCTTTGCTACTCGCCAAAAATGGTAACAGACCGCTCCTTTTCCGATTTCATTTAATGTATTGAGTGCGCTTTACAGCCCACTTGGTGAGTTTGATGCTTCTTCTTCTTCTTCTTTTGTTACAAATCAAACACACGCAATGCAATCAAGGGCGTTTGAGAATAACTAAGTACATATGTGTATATGTAAGCCCACATAATAGTTGTAATATTGCTGTAATATTATTGTTTTAATATTATATCATTAACGCCCAGAGTTCTTGCGCTAGCGCCACCCAATTGCATTTTGAACTTGCTGCTCTGCGAATCTTTGGCTCAACTGAAAATACAGTTTAAGTTTGATTGTACTGTGAAGTGGTTGTGAAATCGGTCGAATTCTTGAAAGTGACAGAATTTATTTATATAACAATTAAACTGACTGCACTAAACTATTTTTCTCCTTGGTCTTAAGGTAACGAGCTGACTTTGCTTGCTGAGAGTGCTAACTTGAAATGAAACTTCAATTCAAAATGCACTAAAATTGTACATTTTTCATAATATTTCCAAACTTAGTCACAATTCTCGAAGAACCAATTTTTAGTTGTTTTTTTTTTATGGCAGACAATGAGCGCGTTAAAGTATTTTTTGCGATGAGAAATAAAAAAAAATTAATTAAAACAACCATCTATTGAGCGGTTGAAGTTATAGCTTTTACGGAAGCCACCACGTTTCCTCATCAGACTTCTCGTTCCGACAACCTGAATCGAATTGTACATTTTCGTTGTTTAGTTTTACTTATGAAAACCTATTTACACGTTTCTTTTAAACTCTTCGCAATGAAATTTCTAATTTATTATTTCTCGTCTAAAATGCACAAATATTTTTTCTAAAACCAAAATGGTCCGTAATTTAGTGATTTTTATGCAACAGCTGTTCACAGCAGTTCATTTTTGGGTAAGTGCTGCCAAATCAACAGTCCAGATCAGAGTTGTCTCTTAACGAGTCTGAAGATATTTTTTTTTTTTATTAGATTTATTTTAGAGTTTGCCGCACTCCCAAACACAAATAGAAATAATATTAATTAAAAAAAAGTTTGTACGAAATTTTTGGTTTTTGATGGTCTTATAAAATTGTTTGAATTAAAAAAAATTATTAAAAAATTTTTTAAAATGCCTATGTGAGTGAAATAAATAAATAATTAAGAGCTATATGTATTTTAAGATTTTACGAAAAAAATTTAACATTAATTTATTCACGTACATATTGAAGCTTTAAAAATAGGTAGTCTTCTGTAGTGAACTATCATCGTTACATACATATGTTTTTCGTTCTTGTGACACTTTTACTTTTCAAGTTCATTATTCACCTTCCAATGTTGTGCAGGTTAAGGTAAACTGAAGGTCGCCCTTGCCAAAGCTAATTATGTCTCTGTCTCTTTCTACGCATTCTTGACAAAGCCCTAGAAAAGTAGAAGAAAATAACCAAAAAATTTATAGCAGCTTAATGTTGTTATTGTTGTTATTTTCACTAGCTCATGACACGATCATAAGCGCCTTGAGACACGTAGTGTGCGGAGCGTTTCACCGAGACGATCTCACTGCTGCGCATATCGTGCCAGTATTGCTTTGATAAGATAAAATTGTCGGCAAATAGAAAAAAATATATTAAAAGAACAAACAACAGTTACACTGATAAACCAATTAAGCGTCAACGAGCTTACAACTACAATTACAAGTTAGACAAACGTGTGCTGATAAAAAAAAACATGCGAGCACTTAAGTAGAGCTGAAAGAAATTTGTATAGAACAAAAGCAGCAACAACAATAAAAACAACACGCTATATGCAAATTCTTAAGCATACGCTAATCACTCCACTTGTCATATAACACACATACCTATGTATTTTTGGACAACCGAAAAGAAGAAAAAAAAAACAAAATATTGTCAGAATGTTAGCGAAAATATATGTAAATACATGAGAATGGTTCAGTACTAGTATCGCAGTGACGTTGACGTCGGAGTCATGCGAGAATTTGTTTTTTTTTTTGCAGTGCTATCAGACGATAATAGGCCTCGCGTCCGCTCTTCGTAATTCGTGCCTATATACCTACCTGAGCGCCAACTGTACATAGAGCGTGTGTTATCATCGTCGTGTGAGGGTGACGTTGAAGTTGCCGTTGACGTCGGCGTCAGCGCTATCTACACCTTGAGTCGGAGAAGTTAGCGGCCAATGTTAGTTAGTAGTGTTATTAGCGCTTAGTCAGTCGTTTGCGGAATTTTCACCCGAATTGTAGTTAGGCCATTTTTGTGAGCTTTCATTATTTGATTTTGTACAATTTAGAATATTGCGTAATATATAGTGCAATATTAAATAAGCAAAAAAATAAGAAAAAAAAGCAGTAAAGTGTCAATGCCAGCAGCAAAGCTTCGTTTGTTACTTTAAATGCCATAAATTTGCAGTTTTTATGTGACAATCAGTTGGTGAAGTTAGTTATACAAAAAAAATAATAATAATAAATAAGAAAACTAAGAAAATTACTTAAATTTAATTTAATTAAAAAAGAAATATATATATATATAAAACTAGAAAAAAACAGTATTTGAAAAAACTAAAAAAAACCAATATTGAAAATAAATTGAAAATAAATTTATTTCAAGTAAAAAAGTTAAAAACCGAAATTGAAAAAATTAATAATATAATTTAAGTATTAAAAAAAAATATAAAGTTCCGAATGTATATGTACAATAAAGAAAAATAAAGTAAAAATAACCAAAAAAAAATTAGTTCAAAATAGTGGTGACCACGCGCAAAAGACAATCACAAAAAAATCCAATTAGACGAAGAGGAAGTAAAGTGACACTAGTAGTTGATAGACAAACAAAACATCAAAACATCACAACGAAGGTGAGCGTCACGAAGTCAGACTATTGATTTCAAGCCAACAAAAAAAAATTATAATAAACAATAATAACCATAATTAAGTCTGGGAAAATAACGCAAAAAATGGAATAATTTAAGAAACTATCAACAACATACATATTTATTTGTCGTCGCCAAATACAAAAGAAAAAAAATTAAAATAAACATAAGAATAATAATAAAAATAAGAAGAAATATAAAAATTATGCTTAAAATATATTTTTAACACATACGTGTATGTATTTAAATATGTAGTGCCCACTATGTATTCTATGTAAGATACCTCCACTTAGATCTTCTTCAAGTGCATCACTTAAATGTTTTATACAATAGATCAATATTTTATTTAATATCACTACCGAGTACTTTTCACACTTGAATTGTCAACTTCAAAATTTTCCAACTTTCTATTATCACTACAATTTCAAGCAACTTCTCTCATGACGCGATTCTGTAGCTTTTCAAATTAGGAAGTGAAGTACAGCTCTATCCCGGCGTAGTCTTTCATTCTTAAACCATTTGGGAAGGTTTTGTAGTCGGAATCTCTCAACTGATTTACCTACACTGCAGCGCTGGAAAGTGAGTTCCAGGCACTCATAGAAGTGTCTGTGGACATATTATCCTTTTCTTCTGTCGGGACTTGGACTCATATTAGCAATTTTCAGTACTTAGCGACGACGACTCCACCACAAATTTTTTTCTGCTTTATATACGTAAAACCCGCATACATACTTTATCACAATGAACTACTCGCCTCAGCTCTTGTCCCTCCCGTCGAGTTTCTTGGACGACCGTGTTGTCGACCTTAATTTTGGACATCAACAAGCTTACTTGCTAGTCCTACTCAATTAAGGGACTAGGACAGAACGACATCCTTAAAACGTTTAAAGTGGTCATCACCCAAAGTGGAGTTTCTTATCTGAGGTTTATCATATAGGTACATACATAAGGAGGTTTATAGTATAGCAAGCCGCTTACTGCAAGGCTCATGTTCGCTCTTAGCTACATTTAAGCTGATTATATCGGAGTTCTTCAACAGAAAGCTCGCTTCACTGCAAGACTTGACACCGCATTTCGTACAAGACTTCACAATTTGCGTGACCAAGACGTTAGAGTAGAAATTGTGTTGTATGAAACTCTAAGTGCATATCCAAAGCCAGGACAGCATCCCACCTTCTGCCAATAAAAAATTAATACTAACGAGGATATCTTTTTCAGAGACCTTGAAGTAATGTACTCTTCTCTTGCTTTCTTTCTGCTACCAAGTCTTTCTTCCTTTCCTACACTTACATATTTCTGTTATCATTTCGCAAATTAGCTGTTCGACAATTTAATTGAAGGTTCTATTGTATTTTGCTCATATTTGTGTATGTATGTATGTATGTATGTATGTATGTAATTTAAGATAATTTTCCAATTTTTTTTAGTTAACAATTTATTAGCGCGACTATTATAAAACAAATAACAATTGCTTTTGATTATCTTTTAGTACATACATACATTCATATGTACGTACAAGTACACTTCAAAGATACCGTTAACCGGGCATAACGGTACAATAAATATAAACCTAGTGGAAAAACATGAGTAAATGATTTAAACGCCGAGGAATTTTAGATAATCAACACAAAGCAACGGTGAATTTAGTTATTTATGGATTTCCGATTAATAAAAAATTACAAAAAAAAAATTTTAGAATTAAAAAAAAAATTATTAAATATAAAAAAATTAAAAAAAAAGAATTTAAAAAAATTTAAAAACATTAAAAAAGCAACAAATTAAAATATTGAATTATTAAAAAATTTTAAAAATATTTAACTTTAATTAGAAAAGTTATTAAACAATTTTTTCAACACCATTTCTTTTCGCTTACAGATAGAACGCTAAATGCACGCAGTGATAGCAATAAAAATTGGCAAAAAGAAAGCAAATACTGAAGAGCAATAAAATACAACTGACGCCGAAAGAGACCTTAAAGGTATGTATGTATGTGTATATGTGTGCGTGTGTGTAAGCGACTAATTCAATTAATAAAATTATTCACAAACAATCGAGCGTTCCTTTCCAGTAAAAAAAAAAATCAAAATAAGAATAACTGTTTTTTTATCTATATTTGCTCATAAATGTATGTATGTATATATACATATGTAGATATGTATCTACAAACCGATTATAAGTAATTATAATGATTAACGCAAATATCCATCTTCGCCGGTACTAAAAGCAATGTGGCCGGCCTAGAGTTCAATGACTTACCGGCATGCATGCATATCATCATTCGGCAATCATTAACTGTATGTATGTGTATACATATGTATATTAGTATGTGCGTGTATAACAAAGACATCCAACAGCAGCAAGCAGCAAGTCATTGGTAACTTCAACACAAAATAAGGCGACGCATAACGCGCAACAGTTAAACATACTTACATACATACAAACACGTATGTATATGTAAGGTGCAAATAACAATGTAAATGATAAATGAGTGAAAAATAAGGCAGGCACACATTTTTTTATTTTATTTATTTTAATTTCTGTTTTTTTTTTTTGAGTTCAGTCCTCATATGGGCCAACTGAATTGTGTCTGCCACTTAAGTCACTGTTGTACTACTACATACATCCATACATACATACCTACATATATGTATGTATAGTTATTTTCTTTGTGTAATTATTATTATGGTTTATTGCTGTTGCCGGTTGCTTATTTGCTGGGTTTATTGCTTGCCATTTTTAAGGTATACAAAAAAATTCTTTATGTGTTTGAACTTATAATTTGTTTAAATATTAAATAAAAATGGCATTGTTTATTTTTCCTGTAAGCGCTTTTTGGCAAAGTTCTATGGCATTATTACTATTTTCTTTAAATACAATTGTATAATTCTATACTGAGCCACTTAAGGCAAAAGGCATACCGCTTATTACTTTTGTATAATTCCAAGTAAACAAATTATTTAAATATTTTGGCTCTCAAACACAATGTTGATTATTGTAAAATAATAAGAAAATCGTATTGACCCACTTTGAATTTTTTTTTTCAATATATGTACATATGTGTGTGTGTGGGTACGACACAATTTTTTTTTAAATTTATTGTGTAATTAAATATTAATAATTATTCTAATTTTATTTAATTTTTTAATATAGTTTTATTTTACTTATTTTATTTTAATTCATTTTATTTAATCTTATAAATATTATATTATTTATTTTTATTTTTTATTCTATTTTAAATTTTATTTTAGCATTTCTTAATTTTATTGCCTTACTACATTTCCCTTATTCCAATTTAATTCAGTTTGATTAATTTTAGTACTTTTTTAAATTTTACCTCCGTTCAATTTATTTAATATTATTTAACTTCATTTATTTTAATTCTTTTCATTTTATTAATTTTTCTTAAATTTTATTTAAATAAATTTTTATTTAGTTTATATTATATTATAAAATTAAGTTTTATTTAATTTAAATTTATTATATTTTTTATTTTTTTTATTTTATTTTATTTTTTTTTTATTTTTTTTTTATTACTTATTATTATTTTATTTTATTATTATATTATATTATATTATATTATATTATATTATATTATATGATATTATATTATATTATATTATTTTATTTTATTTTATTTTATTTTAATTTATTTTATGTTATTTTTTTTTTATTTTTTTTTTTATTACTTTTTTTTTTATTACTTATTATTATTTTATTTTATTATATTATATTATATTATATTATATGATATTATATTATATTATATTATTTTATTTTATTTTATTTTATTTTAATTTATTTTATTTTATTTTGTTTTATTTTATTTTATTTTATTTTATTTTATTTTATTTTATTTTATTTTATTTTATTTTATTTTATTTTATTTTATTTTATTTTATTTTATTTTATTTTATTTTATTTTATTTTATTTTATTTTATTTTATTTTATTTTATTTTATTTTATTTTATTTTATATTATTTTATTTTATTTTATTTTATTTTGTTTTATTTTATTTTATTTTATTTTATTTTATTTTATTTTATTTTGTTTTATTTTATTTTATTTTATTTTATTTTATTTTATTTTATCTTATATTTATTGGTTTCAAATTTTAAATAATTTTCGTTTGATCTTAGTTTGTTCAAGAAAATCTTGGAAATTGAATAATGTAAAATGCTTAAAAATTTTAATTAGAGAAATAAAAAGAGTAAACAATTAATTCGCTTATAGACCAGTCTAATATATTTATTACTATTCCAACCATCGACTTTGTTCTACTTACGGCACGCCAAAATTGTCTAGAACGTATATATAGAAAAACGCTAAGTTTCAATTAATTTTTTTTTTTCTAATTTTTTTTTTAAGGTAGACAATGTCATGTCTCCTAAGCGGGAAAGCGAACGAACTACAACGCGTGCTATGTTATCAGCTTTTTCTCTATACTTCATTAGTGTTGTCTATTGCTGTCAATTGCGATGGCACGCTTTTCATTGTTATTTATTTATTATTTTTTCACTTTGCGAGGTTTCGTGTTATTTCATTAGAAATAGTTTTGTATACAGAAAATTTACATATAATATATGAATTTTCAGTGCTTTTTCTTGTAAGTTTTATTCACTTAATTATCATTTTTTGTACTTTTCTATTTTATTTTGAGTTATTTCATTTTATTTTAATTAGTTTTAATTTTTTTTATTTCATTTTATTTTATTTTGTTTTTTTTTTGTATTTTATTGTATTTAATGAACTTTAATTTATTTTATTTTATTTTATATTATTTCATTTTTTATTTTATTATTACTTTATTTTATTGTACTTTATTTTATGTATATGGGTATGTCATTCATCGATCTCTGAAAATCCCCCAACAAATTTCAGCGAATTTAAACAGCGACTGCTTAGTGAAGACACCTGCTCGCTGATAAAATTCCCCAGCTATGCGTTCACTCGCTGTATTTAGGCATTTGCAATTAACAGCTCATTTTATTTAAACAAATTTATAATTTCTTTATATGTAAATATAATTTAATCGCTGACAATAATTTATTTACGCTGGAATCTAAACGACAGAGCGTATGAGTAATCTTACGCAAAGGTGTTGCGGTTATTTCGAGAAATATTGAATACAATAAAATAGTCTTGTTAGTGTACATACATACTCGTATACATTTTAAGAAGTAAGCTTAAAATTGCTTTGGGACACTTAATGCTGTCACATTATAAAATTCTTGTGTTTAAATAATAAATGCAGGAACATTTTTTTTGTTCTATTAAAAATAGTTATTATCTTTGAAATAAGTTTTTTTAGAAGGTTTTGATTATTAATTATTTTAGACTTTTATATATCTTTGATTTATTATAATTTTATTTTTGTTTCATTTAATTATTATTTATATTATAATTATTTGTTTTATTTTTGTTATTTATTTTAATAAAAATAAATATTAACAAATACTTTTAATTTTTTAGAGAAAACGCTTCATTTATAAAATATATAAAAAATATATATAAAATTTTCTACGTGCTCTTGGCTTGCTCATGAACTCTACGTGCACAATTTTTTATATTTTTTGTATAAATACTACATGTACCCGTTCCTACATATACCTATATATATTATATTAAACATATACTCATTTTCAAAATCTTTTTTATTTTAATTTTATTTTGTTTTTTAATTAAACGCACTCACGCACTGAATGTCAATGCTGTTGATTTACCTGTTGATTCTCTCCCTGCCTCAGTATTGCTTTTGGCATTCGGTTCAAGCTGAAAGAGTCAACAAAACAATGCCAAATGCCAATACTCGGGGACTCCGATACATTGTAGCCCATAATTGTCCAGTCGTGTCATGCTTATGTACATACATACATATGTACATTTGTATGTAGCCGCCGGATTGTATCATCTTCTAAGTTTAATGGCAAGACGTAAGCATTTTATTCAGCACCTAAGCCATAATAAGTAAGCGTATATCATTTCAAGCGCAACGCTCCTAAAGCTTTTCGCTACTTCACTGTCACCTCAGCCAGTGCTGTGGAGTTTTACGAGGAATGCACTAAAAGTGCGGGAAGTATAATAAAAATAAATAAAATAAAATAAAATAAAATAAAATAAAATAAAATAAAATAAAATAAAATAAAATAAAATAAAATAAAATAAAATAAAATAAAATAAAATAAAATAAAATAAAATAAAATAAAATAAATTAAATTAAATAAAAAATAAATAAACTATAATAAACTAAAATAAAATAAAATGAAATAACATAAATTAAAATAAAATAAAATAAAATGAAATAAAATAAAAAATATAAAATAAAATAAAATAAAATAAAATAAAATAAAATAAAATAAAATAAAATAAAATAAAATAAAATAAAATAAAATAAAATAAAATAAAATAAAATAAAATAAAATAAAATAAAATAAAATAAAATAAAATAAAATAAAATAAAATAAATTAAATTAAATAAAAAATAAATAAACTAAAATAAACTAAAATAAAATAAAATGAAATAACATAAATTAAAATAAAATAAAATAAAATGAAATAAAATAAAAAATATAAAATAAAATAAAATAAAATAAAGTAAAATAAAATAAAACAAAATAAAACAAAATAAAATAAATAAAATAAAATAAGATAAAATGAAATAAAATAAAATAAAATAAAATAAAATAAAATAATTAAAATAAAATAAAATAAAATAAAATAAAATAAAATAAAATAAAATAAAACAAAATATAATAAATAAAATATAATAAAATAAAAAATAAAAATAATTTAAAAAATTAAATAAAATAAAACAAAGCAAAGCAGAAACAATAAAATTAAACTAAATTTAATAAAATAAACTAAAATAAAAGAAATAAAATTAAACATTTAAATTAAAAATATAAAAACTTATAAAAACATATAAATTAAAATAAAATTAAATAACATTAAATTAAATTAAATTAATAAAAAAATAATTAAATTAAAAAAATTGAAATAAATTTCTTTTTCTCTAAAATCATTTGCATACTAACTAACTTTCCATCTACCCTAGTACATACATTTTTAGTAATTTTTTTTTACTAAACACTCAAGTGTATTTCGATTTGTCAGTTTGAAGTGCAAAGCAAAAATAATTACTCGTACTTGAACGTCATTTTCACTGCCAATCCGTTGCAATTATTTTCTTCTTCTTTTAGTTTTTTTATTACATTTTTTCTGTTGTTGTTTTTGTGAATAGCGCGACTATTTGTCGGACGCCTTATTGGCGTGTAGCATAGATAATTGTTTTACGGTGTTAAGGTGATTATTATTATTTTTGTACTTACAATTAGTTTTTATAATTTTAATTTTTTTTTATATGTACATAAATACATTTGTGTAATACAAAAGCAAACTTTCTGTAATTTTATATTGTTGACATAAGCAAATGCTATTGGCTGTATTGAAAATTATTTTTGAAAATTATATGAAAAACATTTTTTTTTTTACATTTATGTTGGCAACCCTTTCTCTCTCTTTCGCTCTCTCTCTGTATTTAGCTATAATAAATTTTAAATCAGTAAGCTATTAAACACGTGCATATTTTCCGTAAAGAAAAGCATTATAAAATACTTGAATCCATTCGAATAAAATTCTACTTGCTTACATATTTATCATAATTAATCACATTCTTCAGCCATCTCAGGCAATAAAGGCCGCCCTTGGGTGTAGGCAGTCGTGCATTAAATAAATGCAATTCAATACAAATGATCACTTATCTAGTGCCACAAGTGCTCATTTACATGCAGGCAATTGATTGTTGATAGCAAAAAACGATTTTTTAATTAAAAATAATATAAAAAAATATATATTTAAAGGGAAATTATAAATCAAATTATAGCATAATAAAATAAAATGAAATAAATATAAAAAATTAAACAAGAATAAAATGAAAAAAATTGTAAAATTAAATGAAACTTTATACATTGTTTAATAGAAGTAAAAATACTATTAAATAAAATAAATTTAGCAAAATAAGAAATAAAATAAAAAAAAATTAAAATTAAATTAAATCAAATAAAAATTAAATTAAATAAAAATAAACGAAAATAGAAATAAAAATAAACCAAATGAAATAAAAAAAATAAGTTAATTTAACTATACTAAAAGCAAAAATGAAGTGGAAAAAGAAAATAAAACTAAATAATGTTATATTAAAATATATA
Organism: Ceratitis rosa; assembly: GCA_037013455.1. Lineage (NCBI taxonomy): Eukaryota > Metazoa > Arthropoda > Insecta > Diptera > Tephritidae > Ceratitis > Ceratitis rosa. The sequence continues at coordinate 5,945,733 of JAWMAG010000065.1, forward strand.
ATAAAATGATTTAAAATAAAATATAATAAATTAAAGAAAAAATTTATCAATATAAAATTAAATTAAATATAATGAAATAAAAAAATTAATAAAACTAAAATAAAATTGAACTAAAATATAACAAAATAAAAAAAATAGAAGTTAAGATCAATCAATGAAATAAAAAAATTAAAAATAAATAATATATAGCGAAATTAAATTATAAAAGAATTAAAATGAAATAAAGTAAACTTAAATAAACATAAAAATTTTAAATTCAATTATAAAACAAAAAAAATTAATTAAGAAATAAATAAAATATTTAAAATAAAATAAGATAAAATAAAATATAATGAAATAAATTTAAGTTAAACTAAATTTAATTAAATCAAATCAAATGAAAAATATTAAACTAAATAAAATTAAATAAAAAATAAAATAAAATTAATTAGAATAATATATCATGAATTAAGGAAAAGAATTAGTCAAAATAAAATCAAATTAAATTAGATATAAGGAAAAAATTTAAAATTTGAAATAAAAAAATTAAATATAATATAATGAAATAAGGAAAAAAATAAAAATTATATAAAATAAAAAAATTAATTATAACGAAATTATATTAAAATAAAATAAAGTAAAATTAAATAAATATAAAATATATTAAATTAAATATAACGAAATAAATTGCATTAAAAAATAAATAAATTAATACCTAAAAATAAAATAAGATGAAATAAAATTAAATTAAATATAATGATATAATAATTTAAAATAAATCAAACTAACTAAAATAAAATAAAATTAAATAAAGTCAAATAAAATCAAGTAAAGTAATAGATAAGATAAGAAACTTAATAAAATATAATTAAATAAATTAAAATATAATAACATTTAATTTAAATAAAATTAAATTAAACTAATTAATCCAAACTGAAACTAAAAATTAAGTTAAAAAATTAGACTGAAAAAAATTTAAAAAATATTTTTCAAAATAAAATTAAATTAAACATAATGAAATAATAAAAAATTACAAATCAATTAAGAAAATAAAATATAACGAAATAAAATTAACGTAAGAGAACTTAATTTAAATAAAGTAAATTAATTAATAATAAAAATAGAAGATAATATAAAAATAAATTAAATACATGAAATAAAATTAAATTAAATTAATTAAAATAAAATACCAATTAAATAAAATCAAATTAGATAATGTAAAATAAGATAAAAAAATATTAAAAAAAATATAATAATTCGAATTATAGCTTAAAAAATAAAAATAATTAAGTATGCCATAAAAATAATAATTTATTTTATACATACATAAATACTTGTAGTTAAAATTCTTAGCACAATGGGGAAATTTGCCTGCCAATAGCAGTAAATATTCTTTGGCGCATCCTCAAATCAGCAAAAATGTGCACATTTGAATTCTGTTTGAATTTTAAGTTGAATTTCGTTACGTCAACACTTGAGATATTTCGAAAAGTGTTGTTAGCAGCAATGTGAAACGCTTATCTCGCTCTGAAATGTAGATAAGAAGAAGACGTTTGACGCAATTTGCTTTTACTCTTGCAAAAATAGTCAATTCACGCTTACTTTATACTATTTAAAGAGAGGCAGGAAGGAGAAGTATGAAATCTTGAGATAAATTAAATCACTGTACAAACATAGCGCTTTTGCAGGCAATTCCAAGTGTAAGATACTTTTCATCATCGGCGTTTGCATATTTAAGCTTATATATACATATATATATATATAATGCAATTTTCATTAGCAACATTCAACACTCAAAGGAATTCTAATTTCATGAAATGCAAAATCATTGTGAATTGCACTTTCGTTTCGCATGTTCACAATGGTGCAGCTGTTCTGTCAGCTGTTGCCGACGGTTTGTTTACAAATTTTGTAAATTAAAATAAAAGAAAAATGATCGTGCTGCCTGGAAAGTGACATCAAATGTAGTTCGTTGCAAATTTATGCAAATAAAGAAAACTTGGAAAGGGAAAGGCGATCAAATAGGTTTCTTGAAAATGAGTACGTTGAAGTTGTAGCGTGATAAATCGACAGAAATTGAAAACTTAGTGGAGTTGGTCAGAAGTGGAAATCGATTGAAGGACACTTCCAACCTCTTCTCTTCCAGATACTTACAGGGACTGTCCTATTTAAGAAAATCATATTTATGGTTCCATTTACTACTAGATTCGATACATATGTGGGACCAAAGGCAGAACTATTTGAAAAAATCTGAATTAAAGTTCGATATACTTGATATTCGGTGCATGGGTGGGATTCTGCTTAGATTAACAAGAAGACTACTTTCTCTTCGGAAAATGTTCCAGGGGCTGACCTATTCGAAAAAATCTTATTTAGGGTTCGATTTACTTGAAATTCGGTCTACTCTTTTTGATGTTCAAACCTTGAAGGCCTTGTGTCCATTTTATAAACTGATCATATTTTGCTCATACCATCGGGGGGAGTGGCTTTTTTTGGGCAAAGCAGATAGCCAATGCAAAATTAAAGAGCATTTCGAGAGAAGTAATAAATCATAATGTGAAGAGAGCATGCCCCAAGGCGAACAACAACTGTGGGCTCGAAATCTCAGGCTAGTAGTGGTCCACAGCGTTGTCAACGTCGAATATCTGAGTCGATTAATGACAATAATGGTGTAATGGCTGCTGCTAGAATCTCAGGTTCGAGAAAACATTTTCTATATTGATCACCAGATCATCAGCACTTAAGAACCAGCCGAAAAAATAGAAGACCACATTCGAGGGAAATCGATATTAGGGTGTGTTGGATATAATTAAGAGTTAGCGAGTGGTTGTATAAGCGAAATACACAGGAAAGGCGAGACGACTCTGCATGATCAGACCGAACTTGCTTTTCCTACATTTTTCTCCCAATAGAATGCAATGAAAAATGACTCATGTGAGGTGCTGAGTTGCTTGAAATATGCGCTAAATGTCTATAAAAAAGTAATTCATTGGTTGAAAGCGCAGGTTCTCTGACAGCGAGAGTTTGCCCTTAAGCTACCAGTTAACTTATCATGCTCATTAGGAAAACCCAACTAAACACAATTCAGTACCTCGTTGGTTGGATTTAAGTTCCTTACTATCTCTAATGACAATACATTTTTGCTGGAGTATCGTGACATGTGTTTGCTATGCTAGGTTACTCCCTCATCCAACGGAGGACCCCGAAAACGAGCTGTTTCGGTGGGTTCGTATCAAAAGGAAAAGATTGTTAGAAGAGTTGGCTTTAGAGGATATACAAAGAATTGGTTAGCGTCGGGAAGGAAGTCATGGCATTCTTGGCAGGTCTTTCGCCTCATTCTACTTTTGCAGATTTTGAAGATGAGCTCTCAAGACCCAGTGTTAATTCCTGCCATAAGTCTAACATAAGACTCCATTATTTTGAGTTATTTCATAGCAGTAACTTTTTTGTATGCCCACCATTGGTTCTTTCTCAAAGTGAAGATGTGAGCTCTAACAAATGGAGGGACCTACATTTTATACTAAGCCGCCTACGAACGGCTGTTGGTTTCTTTTATGAGGAGCTTTATTTCATGTCAGAAATACACTCGGAGAGGTTGAGATTCCCTGCCGAGGGGCGACCGTAATTAGAAAATTTAACTTAATTTTTAATTTTAAATTAATTTTCTATAACTTTTTGGATGTTAGTGCGACACCAGGATTTGAACCCGACCCATCCGAATGGTAGTACTAACCAATACTAACCACTCGGCGACCGCGACCGCCTCTATTGCTTTCAAGAAATATTTGAGAGCTAAACGATCTTGGACAGTACGGGGTAGCTCCGGTGCGATCCAGCTGACCCGTGCTCCAACCATTGGAAATTGAATAGTCTTCTTTGTCCAGGGGAAGCTTCCTTACTTTTTTTGGCTACAGAAAAACTCTACTTCTACAGAGAACAGTGTAGGTTACTTCCATTCCCCAGAAGTAGAATTTACTCGAGTTCCTTAACAAGATCTGTTGTGCAGGAGGCGGTTTTTTACTCCACTTAGAAAGTGAACGGTGTCATGGTTGATTTCCGAGACCGAGCACCGAGCACCAAGCACCGAGACTGAGTACTTAGTATGCAATAATGTCTATCCACTATACCGATATGCCATAGGTTGCCATAAGGTCACGTCAAGAAGACCACCAGTACAGCAGCTCCTGGACTGTTTCTCGCTCCAGGAAGTCAGAAAAGTTCCTTGTAACCACAATAGCGGAGCCCAAATGCTTCCTTTCAGGGTTTCATAATTTATTTTTTTGCGAAATTCTTCAGCCTTCATCGGCGTTCAATACCGAGGACTCAATTACGTCAATAGCTTTACCCATTTGGGTTCAAGTTTGAAGAAAATGATACTTAGGACTCAACCTCGCTCTCAAAATTACGGACTTCTTTGCAGAAGAAACTTTTTCTGTGCTGTTTTGGTCACTCGCAGACATTCGCGGACCACGCCACGACAATACCTTCACACTCTCCTCAGCTGATATACGCATTCCACCGATTAAAAAATGTTGGCGTCCGTAATCTTAATTAAACCACAGTTATTATCTTGCTGATAAGATTGCTAAACGTCCACGCATAAATACTAACTTTGGGTTTCTTTCTTCTTTTCTTCTCTTTTTTTCTTTGCAGCCAACAGCAAGTAGTCTGTGTACGGACCGCATGATATTATGGCTTTGTCTCCAAATTGAGCAGAGACAAGACAGGAGCAAAGAATTTTGACCGAGAGTTGGTGGGTTTTAGCCCGTTTTCACACATATATATATATATATACTAACTGCCGCTGGTTTAAGACACAGAAATTATGAGCAACATGAAAAATGGTTTCTCAACACTCAATCGTTGGTTGGGCAAGAAGAATAAAGGTGAGTTTTGAAGACTTTTTTGCAAATTCTTTTATTGATTTCTCTCCTCCTTCCAGCTGAGAAAGCCACAACCAATGGCAAACTCTCCAAATCCAGCACAAACCTGAACAGTTTGTCCGTCTCGTCGACAAACATCAACGAAACTAGTCAGCTGGAATACAATCGCATCACACCCCTACCGGTGGTCACAAGCAATGCACCGTTCGAGCAGACTTTCCGCATAACCGTGCTGCTGCCAAAGGATCAGCTATATGTCGCACGGTTGGGCGCGCGTGTGCCGCTCAGCAAACTCTTGGAGTTGGTGTGTGAGAACAAGCTGCTCGATGCCTCCAAGTACGAATTTAGAAATCCAGTTGACGCCAGTCAGGTGTACAACTGTGATTTGACAATTGGCGCTGTGGGCCTCTCGGAGATACGTTTATGTCACAAGTCCGAATCGTATGATAATTTCAATGCAGATGAGATAATCAAACTGCATCGCACGGCGATCATACGCGACTCGCTCTCCTCGTCGGAGTTCAGCAGTCGCTATTCAAAGCACACAACAAAGACCACTAGTCCCTATAGCTCGAGCAATTCACTCAACTCGATGGATTCGACAGGCATGAATTGCGTGCGCACGCCCGTTTCACCGCCCGCAACGCTCATTAGCGCACCGAGCACGACGTCGTTGAAAATGGCTGCTCCACCGCGTAAGAAACGCGCTGCACCACGGCCACCGAGCCAAACCGCCATACCGGAGAAGACGGTGTTGGTCACAACCAATGGCGAGCCAAACACCAATGGCATGCACATGAATGGCGTTGACACAGCGCAAGCAGCTGAGGATGCGCTGCCACGTAAAACACGCTACGTTTCGACGCCCAACCTCTCGACGTCGCCGGACAAGATGAATGGCTTCGATTGTAATGGCAATAGCAACGCGCACACGCCAAACGGGGAACTGGAGATGAGCTTAAATGGTTATGATCATTTCGACGCCGAGCACGAGCAAACACAGGTTAATCAGAAGAACGCGCGCAATTTATGCGGCGGTAGCGTGCAGAATTTAAGTAGTGCCAGCGCAGCGCAACAGTCTATTGAGTTTCCAGAGCCGTCGCCGCGTAAACGCATGATACAGATAAAGAAGAAGACCGTTGCGCCAGCGCCACCGCCACGAGGCGGCGCATATGCTGATGCGGACACGCTCTCCTTGCGTTCCATGACACCATCCACAGCGCCGGACACGCCACTAATGCCGCTAACACCCGATTCGCCTTTGCCGGAACATGCGCACACTTTACCCAGCAATTTTAAAGCGCAGTCGCCGGCACCACAGGCGCGCGAACTCAAAGAAACTGCATCTACAATGGCAGTCTCAACAGGGCTTGAGACGCACGACACGGTGGCTGTTATGCCAAAGCCTTTGCCGCGTGTAACAACAAATACGCTGCTAAACGCAAGCAATACCGAGCTGGTTGAGCCGGTATCACCACTAACAACAACAAATGTTTCAAAAATTATGCTTAATCGTACGCCAACGCCCGAGCCGCGTTCACTCTCCGCAGAGCCGCCGGAATGCGTTAGTTTTCTGGGTGCGCATATAGCTGGACTTAAAAACGGCGGCGCCTTAGAGCACGAAGACGACGATGTGTCGTCGAAACAAACAGACTCGGGCAGTTTTCTGGGCGCGCACATAGCTACGCTCAAAAACGAGGCCAGTTTAGCACACGACGATGACAGCGTATCTAAGCAGGCGGACTCGGGCATCGGTGAGCCCGTACCATCACCAATACCCGACAGTCTGCCCTCGGTAAGTTCAACACATGACGGCAAGTCGGCTTTCGAGTCGAGTTCCGATGATGATGATATTGTTAAGGTGTATAATTTCAAGCTTGGCAAGACGGTGGTCAAGTCACCTGAGGACGCACCACAAACTTTGGAAGATTTCGTAGTTCTAGCAGCTGAGGCGCAAACAGATAGCGGTGAAAACACGCCAGCGCCAATCACACAGGAAGCGACACCAAACTTCTCCGACAGCGCTTCGTGGAACTTTTCCATACCGATTTCGCCGCCACCCAACTTCGCCGATGGACGTTTCGCGGAAGGTTTTGCCAGCGAAAAGCCCGACACGCCCATAACGCCCAAAATAAAAGAGCGTCCCGTGCTGGACTTTGAGGCAATTTCACATAACGAGAGCTGTGTGGGTCCAGCAAGCAAAGGTGATCAGAAACCGCACACCTCGAGTCAGACACAACTCAAGGCAGAGCGAATGACACCCTTACCAAGTCCAACAACGCCTTTAAATGAAATCGTAGACGAGCTCTCAGCAATAATCAACGAAAAACGTTTGGACACACTGATTAAAAAGCCGGAAGAACAACCAAAGATAGAAGCTGTAAAGCCGAACACGCTGACGAACTTCAGCATCACAACAATAACACAGCAAACGGCAAAGGAAAAGGAAGCAGAACTGGCAAAAAGCATCGATATTAAGAGCGAGATCGCTTCAGCGGTGGTAAACCAGACACCGATACCAGCCGAGCTCGCACCGGTGCAGCAAACGTCACCTCCCGAAGTGGAGCTTGAAAAGAACTCTACACTAGATCATGCACCAGCCGCAACCGCACAAATCGCTGACGTCACAATCGAAACCAACGGCTACAACACCAGTCGCAGACGCTCCTCAGGCGAACTCAGTATTGGCGAGACGCCTACGCTACAGAGTCCAGAGATAGTCAAGACGATTTTGAATTCTCGCAAAAATAGCACAGCCAGCAGCAGCAGTGGCGGAGGGGAGGGTGAGTCCAAAGGAGCTAAGGTATTTTCAAAACCCGCTGAGACAGTGCCTCAAGCGGAGCCACCAAAGAACGTTGTTAAGGCAAACGTGGAGCATAAGGTAGATGTCAAACAAACAACGAACGATCCTCCAGTCTCCACCAAACCCAAAGAGCTACCCAAAGTATACCGTTATTCCGGACCGCCAAGCATTAATTTCTCCACCTGGAGTGAGCGCCCCAAAGTGCAGGTGGCCATAAAGAACGAAGGCGATTACATATTCGGCGGCAAGAATGCGGACAGTCAAAGCGCCGCCGTCACCACAGCAGCCATTGAGATCAGTACGAACAACAAACTGTACAATCGCAGCAATCGCCTCTCAATGCCGGCTTTTTGGGCAGAGCGTGAGAATGCGTCACTGCCAGCACCGCCTGTAGCGCCGAAACCCGCAAGCAAAGCGTCACCCACAGAGCGCATGGGCATACCCGAGAAGGAATACCGCGTGCCGGTGAACGTTAAACCGCTACGTGATGTAACTGTCGAAAATGTGCCGGCACAGGCGGCGGAGAGTGCGATGACACAAGCACCCACGCGCAAAACTACAAGTATAACAACGGTTTTGCTTAACGGCAATGCCACCGCAGCAGCGGAAAATCACAATGAGGAGACGCACGCAAGACGTACACACACATCCACGCTACCGCGCAGTAATGTCAGTCGCTTTAGTATGCCGCCCACCAGCATTACGGTGGGTCCCGCCTTGTTGCGCTCAACCTCCATCTCACAATTGGAGGCGAACAAGCTTAAGCCGACGCATAATGCAAGCGCCGCAGCAGCGCCAACGCCGGCGCCATTTGGACAGAACACCTTGCGCAAGACTGGGTTGAAGGAGAAAATACTCGCTAAAGAAACAGCGTCTAAAGACGGCGACGAAAGCGCCGCACCAACCCACCAACAGCAACAGTCAAGCGCACAAGCAACAACAGCGTTCAGCGTAAGCGGCGTTAAACACAAAGCCTTGAAACCGTTACAAAGTGCCAAATTGGAAATGCAACTTTCATCTACGTCGACGAACGCGCATTTAAACAACACGAATGCGACGCCAACGCCAACGTTTACAACTACAACGACAACGAAGACACAGTCATATGCGAAATCTACGTCTCTAGCACCAACAACAACACCAACGCCACCGACGCCACCAAAACCAGCGACGTCACCAACACCGCCGACGCCACCAACACCACCGCTGGCGACGTTGAAAGCTGTTGCGCTACGCACACCCAACGGCAGCGCGCCCACAACGCCCAGCGGCGCCGAGCCAAGGGATCAACTATTGTTGGCAATACGCAACTTTAAGCGGGAAAATTTGACGCGCGTTTGAAGCTGAAGCCGAAACGTGCCGTGGGTGGGTTTAGTCACAAAATGTTGTACTGAATTGTTGTAAATTATTATATGTAAATTTGTTTTTATAAATATTTTTAATATTTTTTTTGCATTTTTTATTTTTTTAATAACTTCTTTTAATAATTTTTTTTTTAATAATTAATTTTTTTTTAATAATTAATTTTTTTTTTATTTTAATAATTTTTTTTTATTTTTGAAGAATTATAAACAAAAAATATTTTACTAAGCCGAAGTCAACGTAATTTTATTAGTCTAATTTTATTATTATTTTAAAATTTAAGCGGTGAAACTAAGCGCAAACGCCTATTCACAATGAGCAGAACCAGGGTTGCATTTTGGCTGCGCTTACATTTGTTAAATGATGGCAAGCCGGCAAATGCGGATGAAGGAGGGCAAAATGCAGGCAGACATGCCTTTTTATTATATTATTATTATTATTATTATTATTATTATTATTATATATACATAAATACATACATACATAAATATAAATATATAAAACAAATATTAATAGAATTACATACAAACATATATGCAAATATAGAATATAATTAAAAATAAATAAATACCTATATATACATAAAGAATTAACATAAACTACTACTGTAATATATAAACAAAGAATTATGCAAACATACAAACGAAAAAATACATACAAGACATACATATAAAGCAATATTTTTCTCCAAAAATTCTTATTCTACATACTAAAAGCACAAACAAAAAACAGAAAACAACTAAACAAATTTTTTTGAAACTGGAAATTACGCGCAAAATACGTTGAAAGCAGCACTTCTAACGGTACTCCTACTCCTTCGTTTCAAAATTTCAAAAATTTATTTTTAAAAAATATTTAGAAAAATAAGTGTGGGTGTTTGTAGCGGAGCTGTCTGTCTGTTTTTTAAAAAACACCTTTATGCATTTTATTTATATATATACTATATTTTGTTTGTTTTTAATATCTATAATATACATACATATACATATATATAACTAAATATGTACAATGTAATGAATTGGATTATTAAATTGTTGAGAATAAACCACAATTAATATAAAAAAATGTGTTGTTTTTATTTTATTAATTTTTTTCAATTTAAACTATTTTTCCTACACTTTATGAACTTGTGGAACAGTCGTACATTTAACGATCTGTCCATGCCATTTACCATTTATTTCAATTTGCACGATTTTTCTTACATTTTATGAACTTTGGGAACATCATCAGTTAGTTTCCAAGACTTTGTGAACTTATGGAAGGGCATTTCTTTAAGCCTAAAAGGCCTTTCCAAGCCGTTTTTTCACGAGCTTTGAGACTTTTTCAATTTTAAAATTTTTTTTTTTATATTTTGTTACTCTGTACCACAAATTTTCTTTGTTTTTTTTTTTTTATTTTAACTATTATATATGAAAATTGTGAACTTTTGAAACAGCAGTAGAAACTTTGTCCTTTTTTAAAGGAAAAAATTTTAGTGTTGGAAAAAATTTAAGATGGCCGTGGTACATACCTGGGGTCGAAAAGTTTAACTCGGAAACCACTGGAACTGCACATAATTCGAAAAAGTGTGTATACTTATAATTTCCATGGTCTAGTATAAATTTGAAAAGAATTTGACCCATATAACGTATTTTCGACTTTCCAGCCCCCACTTGGCTTAAAGTCAAATATTGAAATATTAAATTCTTCTTCTTCTGCTTTCCACCGCTAACACGATTATAGACGAATCAAAGGGAATGATGAGCCCTACAATTAGTTTGGTCTTTGTTCGTCGAAAGTGGACTTTACTTTTCAGTTGTCTCCTTAGTCCAAGTAGCAGCTGTTTAGGAGCGTAAATACGCGTTGGATCTCAAGGCTGACATTTATATCACTGTTAATACTGATTCTTAGATAGACAATCTTCTCCTCACTCACGACCAAATCTATTCGCCTCCCTACATTTTTCAGTCTGTTGAAAGTAGTACCAATGACGTCTAGTTTCCCTTTTCAGCTCTCGGTATATAGCCCATCCGCACTCAAACCTACCGGAATCCCATAATACAGTCCTATTATGGAATTATTGAAGAGTGCTCTTATAGAGTTCATGTTAAGACCTCTGAGAGTATGTACAACAAAAACCCGGAGGCATGCATTTCGTCTATCTCAATACCGTAGACTCCTATTACCAATAACCGTATTTCGGACTTCGGCATATTGAATCAACTTTAGAGCATAGCTACAAAATTTACCGTCCGTCGCCCACTCGTTGCCGCACCTCTTATAAATGGACAATCTGACTGCAACGAGCTTTTCCACCGAGGTAGCTCTACTGAATCTTCCTCCAATTTAGTTATGCAAGGCGGTGTTTTAATAAGTCTGCAGCATCGCCGGCTACCGTCTACCAGAAGCAGTGGTATGTGGAGTGCAGGCTGTTGAATGTGGCTCCCAGAGCTATCGCGCAGTGCAATAGTGGGATAGGTCGGCGATGTCTGGAGAAATCAAGCAGTTTACGCAGACGGCGAGTCACTTGTTGCTTTATTTTACACAACACCAATAACAGGCATGGTCGTCGAATCAATTTTCCAAAGGAGTACGCGGTAGGGGTTCAAGAATTCTCCTGCTGTAAGGTTGTAAGAGGCAACTAAATTGAAAACGTCCCGCGACATTCGGGTCTTTATACCGGAACGAGCCGCCCAAAGACTGTCACTTCCGCAACTGCCCTTCCCCACAACAACAACGACAACAACAACAACAACTGCATCGGTAATTCGATGTTGGTGTTGTTGTTGTATCGGTGCGGAAAAACATGATTAGGGGCTCAATAATTTACCCGTGGTAAGGCATGCCTTTTGTAAGAGGGGACTAAAAACCCAATAGTTCCTGCGACAGTCGGATTTTTATCCGACCAAGGATTATCACTCCCGCAATACTCCTCGAAAACCAATTCGGTTACTACAACAACAACTATACTAGCTACCAGTCAAAAAATATCCCACTAAACTGAGCATGCATCCTAGCCTGACGGAACACAGTCATTTGCTCTTACTTTTCTTGCTATCCTTTCTTAAAATACTACTAAATCCCAATATTCAAATAAATTTTTGAAGTTAACAAGTATAATTTCCCCGAGTTGATTGTAAAGAATTTTAAATTATTGGCTTTTATTTTCCTTTTCGCTTCCATGCAATCCATGTTGATCTTCGTACCATTATATTTTATTTATTCTCAAATTTTACTAACAAATTAATAATAATTAGATTGGCTGATTGACACCAATCGTAGTTTTGGTAAGCAAGCCGTTGTCTCCCATATCCTCATTGTAGCCAGCACGATATTTCATACCAGGCGCCTGTTATTAAAAAGAAAATTATGAAGATTAAAAAAAACTCTTAACTCGCAAAACAAACAAAAAACAACAACAAATATACTCACATTATACCACACATCACGCCAAATTTTGCTACTCTCCGCATCGCGTACCAATTCGGGCACGTCATAACGTGGCACATTGAAATAGTTCATCAAAGTGTTTTTCTCATTGCAAAATTTAATGCGAGCTTCACACCATTCTGCCTCGAGTGGGAAACGCCAATCCTTCATTTTCTTATTGTGATGATCAACTTCGAATTGATCAAAATCGATACGTTCAATATCTTCAACGACTACTTCGGTCTCACCACCAGCAGTCCAATCGTATACCAAGATTTCTGCGTGAGTGCTAATGTCCTTGAGGAAATGCTGTTTATAGAACGTTTCAATATCTTTTAAGTAGGCATCGTTGAATACTTTCGAATTGACTTCATAGTCAATATTGCGTGCCTTTATGCGTTGCTAAAGTTGCATAAAATATATAAAAATGGAAATTTTAGTAAAGAAAGAATATATTCAGTTCATTCATTTACCTTCACAGCATCGACCGGGCAGTCCAAGTAGATAACCAAATGCGGTTTAAGCAGTTCGTTAATGGTATTTTGACGAATTTCATGATATACGGAATGAGCGCCGCGCGAGATATAACCATTTTTATGCATAGCCTCCAAGAAGACGAAGTCCGAATAACAACTACGATCCATAACAACACCCTGGCCAGTGGAAAGTACATGTTGTAAGGCGTCAATGTACTGCGAGTATCTCAGCATGTACATGCGTATCTGGAATTGTGCTGCCAGAGGATTATTGGGTTCACGGCAGAAGTTTGATACATCATACGAGCGGCAGAGTTCCGGCAGTTGTGGATCCAATTTACGCATATCATAGCCATATGAATTGATATAAATCAAATCCATGTTAACTTCTGGAAAATAGCACATTTCCAACTCATCGGCAAGCTCTTTGGCAAACTTGCTTTTACCGGCGCCAATTGGACCTTCAACACAGATAACTTTTGAATTTTCATCCATGCGTTTCGAAGTTTTATCGAAAAACGAATTCAGCACGTTGTAACGCTTTTCCTTGTAGGGATATGGTGGTTCCCTTGGTACGCGTGGACCACCGCGCATCGATTTGCCCATAATAGTTGCCTTCTGCGTCAACGCCATCGGCGATGCCGCCTGCGTGTTCAACAAGGCAGGAGCGGCATTACGCCCGCAGAGACGTACTATGCCCACACGGAAAACAGCAGCCATACTGAAATGCAAACAACTAATAAAAATATTTTATGCCAGTGTTATATTGAAACTAATACTATGCGTGATGCTTTTAAACGCTATAGCAGAAAGACATTACATCACAGCTCATAACTGAAAATATTCAGACACTGCATATATGCATGAACTGCAGTGTCTGTTTTAATTTTTAATTTTAAGACACGTCAAACACTATAAGCAAAGTGGCGGTAGTTTATTTATTGCTTTTATTTCTGCACGTATTTTAAAACTCACCTTTAAAACACTTTATTTTAGAATTCCTATTTATTTTTCACGCCAATGAACGGTGGCCCATTAGTCGAACAGCTGTTGACAGCTCTTTGAAGTGGCTGATGGGCAGCACTGGTGACGCACAGGGTGGTAGTTGGAGGAAAAATTATTTATGGAGTTTTCTTATTGGATTTAAAATCTAAGCAATACAGGAAATACTTTTTTTCTAACTTGAATTAAAGCTAATTTTCAACAATTTCCTCTACCCCTCGTAGATGCAAAAGAAACGAACGTAAGTTCAATGGCAATAATTTGGTTTCAGCTGTTTTTGATTGCATTTATAAACACCAACAGTTTGACTTGCACTGTAAAATTTTGGTGAACTTTGTTTTCAAGGCGGGATCGTCAGTTTTATAAAAGCGCAGCCGCGGAAATGAAATTTCCCAAAAATCCTGTGCATATTTAGGGCGGAAACTCTTTTATGATATACCAGAAATATTAGGCATTATAACGTATCGAACGGTTTTCAAAAGCGGTCAGATTTTCACGTTGCTTGAAAAGAAAAATCATAAATATTTAAAATTTTCAATTCAATTGAGCTGCAAATAATGTAAATGTGCATAAAAGTGCAGCAAAAAGTGAAATTTTAATAGGTGCGTAAGAGGCGTACAATACAAGCATATATACATACATACATCTGCAATTAATCAAGTGCGTCATACAAATTGATTGTGCACTCAAGCACTCAAGAGTGCTTTCAATGCAAGATTCAGCGAGGATACGTGCTCTGTTGCAAAATTAAATACATTCAAATGAATGAAAAATAAAAAAACATATTAATATGAAAGTATTTGAAAAGGCTTTAAGTACTTTTTTATTAAAAAAACACCCAATTAAAAAGTTTTTTTTTTGCGGTTACACCTATACATTTAGTATGCACAAAAGGAAGCTGCGGATTGCCAAACGCATATCGGAAGTAATCTTTTGTACACGTCAATTATAAATTGCCAGCATAGCACATACATACATATGTATGTTTAAAACCAGCAACGACAACAACAACAACAGTGTAACGCAAAGACAGCTTCCTTATTTCCTTCAGCAGCATTTCGCACACCGCCTGCCAGGGTCAGGAAAATAGGAAAACGCTTGTCGTCACTAAAGAACAACCGCCCGCCTCTCGCCACCCGCCAAGCACTACAAGCAGCTTTCAAATGAAATGCATGCACATTATACAGTTTTAGAGCCACTGCTTGTACTGCACTTGACGCAAACAAAATTTCAACGCACTTCCACCAAATACCAATGCAAGGAAATTAAACAAAAGATACAAAAAAAAAACAGAAAAACAAGGAACATAAAATTCCCTTTTGGTGAGAAATAACATCGTGTATGCTGCTGCTGCTGCTGCTGCCGCAACACGAGCACAAGCACTGCATGCCGGCTAAATACACAATACCCATCGTGTGTCTATAAACAACATATGTATGTGCATGTGGGGCGGTGCGGTGCGGCGCGGGCGTTACGTATTTTGAAACATAAACAAACAGAAATTTCGCTGCGAGGGTGGGTGGAACATGCGCAGCGCCCACTTGTAATTTTTTAACCCGTACATCCGTTCGTCCGTCCGTCCGTGCGTCTCTCTACGTGTATGCTGGCTCTCTGTTTTCATCTCGTTGAATGTTTGCACTGTTTGCTCACTAGTCCACGATAAACGATGCAAAATAAAAAGTAAAGAATATAAAATTCAAAAAGCTTTCGCTGTAACGTTTGCCTTACGAAAATATTTGTACAGAGTTTCTAATCAACTGTTTGGTTGTGCCAAGTGCCAGAAGACACTTTGGTATACTTAACCACTTGCCTACTAAGTACACATGCTCCACTCACTGCATAAATTTACATACACGTACATATATATTCTTACACTACCACACACACACACACACACACACACACAAATAGATATTTATATGTATTGTATCTCGCGCACATTGATACTTGCTCAATGCTAATGCCAACATTTAATACTTTCCGGTCGGCGCAGCAGTCGTCGCTGTCCAATCGACATAACCGAACCGCCACACGATGCTGATACGTTGGAAGAGCAAAGATAAAAGTTCATCGAACCAGAGCAGCGGTAATAGCAGCAGTAGCTCATCAAAAAAGAAACGAAAAGGACGCGAAGCAGGTGGGTATGGGGGTAAATGTGAATATATTTGAATAGGTTATAGAGCTAATGCACATAACCACATACGTTTATATATGGGCAAGGTGTAGCACAATTTATTAGAAGTGGGTGTTGTTGAGTTGTGGAGTTGTATTGTGCATATACATATATTTGCACGTGGATTGTCCATTTCCGTGTCGCAGTGTCCTTTGCAATCGATATGTATGTACCTATACGAGTATGCATATGTAAATATAGCACGAAGGTGTCAGCATTTGTTTACTCGTTAGCTTCATTTTGCCGGTAGCATTGTTAGCTGACTGCAATCACTGCGCGTCTAATATGGGGATCACAAGGATAATCCCGCGTCGACTTGAATACTCGGACCTGCACTTTTGTATGTACATACATATATATATATATACATAAGTGAATTCACTACTACACACCAGCCAATAGAGTCAATAGCGTCATTTTACACAATTTGTCAATATAACAAAAATGCAGACGATAATAGTCAGACGTTGGTCTTAAGATTTACTTTTTATGTATGTGCATTCATATGTACATACATATGTATGGTTTGTAATATGATGTTTAATACCGACCAGTTTATGTACGTTTAACCGGACCGTGTAAAATCATCAACATTTCTATTAAGACGATTGCGTAAGTTGCAACACAGACAGGCAGGCAGGAAGTCGGAGATGAATATTTGTGAAAAATAATAATAATTTTTCTTTTTAACGACACTTGTGTGTATTATGGGCGATTTAAGTGATGAAGACTCCGCTATAATTGCACCCACTGCATTCATATTTTATACATTGCTTCCAGAAGAAGACTGGCAGAATGAGGCGAAAGCAGGACGTATGCCGACAAATGAGCAGGGTAAGCATTTAACACAATATATACATACATATGTATATATGTATATAAACAAATATATGTATATGTTATAATATGCTTCTTTCCCTCGCACAGTTAGCGATCATCGGCGTGGCATGCGACGTGACGATCCACGCCGGCATACATTAGGCGGCGATATGATTATGTATGCCGGTAATCAAGCACAACAGCAACAGCGCGCCATGGATCTGGAGGTATGTAGTTTATGCAAAATTGTAGCAAAAAAAACTTAAAAAAAAATCACTAAATATCACTTCTTTTTGCAAAACACAAACGCTTACATAGATGAGCACGCGCGCACAGAAGAACAAAAAGGTACTAGAAAATTAATTTCAATTAAACAGTCCGCTATGATAATCGATCTGTGGCTGCTATCGAAAGTGTTTATCGAACAAACTGTCAACTGCTATTGTTGTTTGTTGAATAGACGCTATTGTGAATTTCATTTGCGTTTGTTTACAATGGTGCAATTCTGTCGGCTGTTATGTTTTTTTTTTGCAAATTGTGCGCATTTAAATCAATGAAAATAAGCGTGCCAATTGAAAAGTGAAGTCAAATATGCATACATACACGTATATGGTTTGTTACAAATAAAATACATTGAAAAGAGAGGGAAAATAGTTAAAATATGCTTTGGGGAAATGTATGCGGCGATGTTTTGTTTAAAGGCGTCACTAGTAGACGCAGCCGTACGTGGTGCTGGCCCAAAAGTAGAAGCGCCTTTTTTTATTAATTTCTAAGCATTTTTAAACGCTTAAAACTTTGCGCAAATGCTTTTTGTGAACTGAGTGTTTCATTGCAACAGTGAAACGAGCTTTTGTGTTTTATTTTTTCTTACTCACGAACGTAAAACAATAGAAAATTAATGAGAACTAGTAATAAATTAAAAAAATTTAGTGAAAATAATAACAAATTATAGAAAAATGCCAACAAATTCAATAACTTTGCCACACGCCTGTACAGTAGCGAGAAAAAAATTAAAAAAATCAGTAAACTCGAAATTTGATAGAATTTGAAATTCGATTTTCGATAGCCAACATAGAAATTATCGATTTTTTATATATTTATCTAAAAAATAAGCATAAATCAGCGCTAAATTAAAAAAAATGTAATGAAAATAATAACAAATAATAGAAAAATGAAAACAATTTCAATAACGCCTATATAGTAGGGAGAAAAAATTTAAATTCAGTAAATTCGAAACTCGACAGAATTTGAAATTCGATTTTCGATAACCGACATGGAAATTATAGATTTTTTATATATATTTCTCTTAAAAAAATAAGCATAAATTTAACAAAATTTAATTTAATTCAATTCAAGAACAATGTGCCACGCGGCTATACGCCCTTGAATCAAGGACCTTTATTCGATGACGATCCGGGCATTATGTCAGAAGTAGAAACAGCAAGCACTGGTTTTCGACGCGGCAACAAGCAAAGATCTTCGCTGCCGGTAGTACGTACGCCATCGAAAACTTTGGAGCGTCCCTTAGGTAAGTAACCGTCAATATACATACATATTTAACTTTCGACTAATTATTTATACGAATTTCTTTTCTGCTCTTCTCTCAAACAGGCTTAGTATTTCTGCAGTATCGTTCGGAAACGAAACGCGCTTTATTGCCTAACGAAATCACCTCAATCGATACAGTGCGCGCACTTTTCGTACGCTCATTTCCACGTCAACTCACCATGGCTTATCTGGAGGGACCAAATGTTAAGATCTACATACATGATGCGAGTAAGGATATGTTTTATGAATTGGAGGATGTACGTTCGCATTTGCGTGAGATACGTGATCGCTCGGTATTGCGACTTTTCGAGTCCACTGAGGTCGCTGCGCCGCCACAAATTCTACCCGGTGGTGCGGGCGTGCCACAACCGTTGCCGCCAGTTACAGCGAATCATTGGGATCAAGATCAGGTAGGAAGAAGTGTGCATAAAAAAATTAAAAAAAAACTGTTAATTAAAAAAAAATTGTTTCAGAGTTACTTCAGCGAACCAGAATTCGATTCAGATTACAAACATCAGCACATACACAAATCGAAGGTGAGTTTTCTTTTTTTTTATTAGCGTAAAAAAATATGTATAAATGTATAATACAATAATATAAAATAATTTTAAATAGATAAGTGTATAAAAATATGTACATTTGTATGTACATATGTACAAAAAAATACAATATAAAAAAGTATTTTCTAAAAAAAAATTATACTAATTAATGTACGGTTGGATCGAAAACGCCTACAGTAGGCGCACGTTCATTGCCGGTAAATAAATGCGTTTTGAAAATGCGTCAGCAGCACACAGGAGAAAGCCGCAAGCGACTCTCTCTAGCGCCGCTACGTATCGTATATGTATGTATATATATATATGTTTGTATGAACAACCTGCTGACTAGTGCGTTCTGCCTTATGCACGCGTCAGCGCAATCAGAAATTGCCACAACCGCCCACACTCAGTCCCTTGAGCGTATTATCCATATCCTCCTTAACATTTTTCCATGCAAACACTATCGCACCCTGGAATGGTTCCGTATCACAAGCGCTACACAGCGCCATCACGGCCTTCACCTCCTCCTCGGCCGGTTCGCGATCGTGTTCGTGCACCTCCTCCTCGATATTCATTTTCAGTGTTAAATCATGTTTGAACTGTTGTCCACCGAACTCCGCCAAGCCGTCATACTTGAAACTACTACCGAACAACGGGTCATCCACAACACTGCCATCCTCCAGCAAAACCAAACCACGTTTCTGCAGGTTCTTCTGTGCCGCCGGACGTGTGCGTACCGCATTGACGGCGCGCTTACGCAACACTTTCTCGCCGCCAAATGACGCACTCGTGTTATTGCTCTTAGCCTGACGTTTGAAGATAATGCGTGTCTCAGTCTCATCGATAAACTGCACATTGGCTGGATTATTTAGTGTGCTGTATTCGCGTGTTGTAGAGCTGGTTTGCACAGTTTTCGGTTGTTGTAACGACGACGACGACGACAGCACGCCATTAGGCGGCTGACCGATGTGACCGAGCAGCTGTTGTGTGACCAGACGAGAGCCGGCATTGATTTGACCGTTGACAAAATTGGTATTAATAGTGACGGCTTGTTGTTGATCGGAGAGCGGGAAAATCGTGTTATCAGCGCCCGCTGCTGCTTGTAGCTGTGGCTGCGCTGGCGGAATAGCTTGCTGTGGTTGAGCAAGTAATTTCTGTTGTGGCGGTTGTGCGAGATTGATACGCACGCGACTAGGTATTTGACCGCTTGCCAACAGACTATGCATCGGTAAGGGACGGTTTATCTAAAGGTGGAATGCAAAAAAATAAAAAATCAAAGAAAATTAAATACAAATTCTTTGCGCAGCGCTAAAACAAAAAAAGTATACTCACCGCAGGTGGCGCTCTCGTTGTCGTTACCAACTCCTTGCCCTCGAAATCGAAGTGATGCGCATGATGATGTTTATGATCACGATGCGCCTTGCCCGCGCTCAGTGCAATGTGATATATCTGCACCAGAGTGATCTCGAAATGTAAGCCCTGCGATAAGACGCCCGTCGGCGATGGGCCGCCCGAGTAGAGTTTGCCCTTTGCAGGCACTTTATGGCCAACCAGCTAAAGGAAAGTGAAAACGATAAAGATTTATAAACACAAAAAAGCGGAAACGCACACGCACACGCACCGCGCAGGCGCTGATCGTTTAAGTGATGTTCATACAAAAGTATAAACAAACAAACAAAATACGGTTAAGTGTGCACACACACACACACACACTCGGCTCGCGCACCGTCTATCTATTGCTGCATTGCATAAAACACTCACCGCATTATTAAAGCCACGTCCAATACGCTCCGACTTCACCCAGACCTGCCATTCACCTGTCTTGCCATTCCATGATGTACAATGATGATGCCATTGGCGCACACGCAACGGATAATTGAGTCTGTAATGGCAGATATGACGCAAACGCCATGGCAAAACGAGTCAAATCAATGGAATTTCATAACTTAGCGTGAGTGCATATGACAATATGATATCTCTTACAATAAACAAACATACATACACACATATGTATGGTATATATGTAACAAACCAAATGTAACAATAAAACCTTACTTACCTATAAATCTGTTGGCCTTTTATGGCCATCGAAGTGTAACTGGAATTTTTTGAGTTCGAAACCCAAAACTGAAATTCACGCGGT
The DNA here is from genome assembly GCA_037013455.1 of Ceratitis rosa. Lineage (NCBI taxonomy): Eukaryota > Metazoa > Arthropoda > Insecta > Diptera > Tephritidae > Ceratitis > Ceratitis rosa. The sequence continues at coordinate 5,966,868 of JAWMAG010000065.1, forward strand.
TCATCCTTAACTGGCATTTGCGCGGATTAGAGTCGTCGGTCAGTTGGTCAGTGGTGCACACAAGCGGCGGCGGCGGCCAAAAGCATAGTGAAAAACATAAAAAATAAAAATGAAAAAGGAAAATACGAGAGCACATGAGCACATGAATATATTGGCAACGACATCCATTAAAATGTGACAACAAAACTATAATATATGTACTACAAAAAGTCGGTCAAACATGCCCGCCTTATAAGGATATTTTCGAGGAATGGGAAAATAAGTAAGAGCGGAGACAACGCAACCAAGCAACCGACCTACGCGCCACGAACAACAAAAAACATTTGTTCAAAGCTGTTGTTTATGTGTGGAAAAAAAATTAACCGTTATTTCATATGGCATGGCAAACAATTAATTTGATAAATACGCACGTAGAAGTTTCAAAAAAAATAAATTCTAAAAAACAGTAATTAAGCGCTTGTTATCACCAATTGTGCACTTAGACTTTCAACATACTTTTCGTGCAGCTTTTGAGAGCTTTTACGTGCTTTTCAATTAGTGGTGATCATTAAAACACAAATATGCAGCCGAAAAGTTGTGTTCTTTTACACATAACCTGCAAAAAAAAAAACGTCAGATTACTTAATGTAATACCGTCGCTAACAACAACAACAAAAATAAGCTCATTAAATTGTTGAAAGCGATTTAAATGAAACTCACCAAAAAGTACACCGCCGCTGAAAAAGGGCAACACTGAAATTGTGCAATTTCGAAATTTTTCAGAACTTTAGCAACATTTAATTTAATTAATTTAGCATAACAAAAATATTTCAACTGGAATTGAGTACAAAAAAAACAAATTCTAGTTTGAATGCACCGAAATCGCCTTAAATTTGTATATTCAACACTGAATGTTATCTATTGTGAATGAATAATGAGCAAGAAGCAGCATATGTAAACAAATGTCAAATAAATTCTTCTGAAGTGGCATAAAAAGGTTTTAAAAGAAATTCATGTCAAAAATTGAGGAGAAGTGTTATTAAAAATCCCAACAAAAGCAACGAACGTAATAGCTGAAACAGACTCTGTTCAAAATATGCCCAGAATGCATAGTGGTGCTCTGGGGGCTCCGAAAAATTGGCACACACTCGAAGAAATTGCTGCCAGCGCAGCTCACAAGGCTACACAATTACGAACGAGACGCAGTTGAAGAAGTTACAGGCCATTACAGAACACCGCCCTTAGGGCAGCGACAGGAAACCTCCTGATGTCACCGGAGCATCACTTGCACAGCGAAGTATCTATGCTACGAATTAAGGAGCACAATGCTTTGTTGTGCAAGCAGTTCCTACTGGGATGTAACCGCAGGAAGCACCCCAGTAGGCACCTTATTGAAGCTGAACCTCCACCTAGGCACATCAGAAAGGGAGTACTTGACTTGAAGAACACCATTCAGCAAAATGTACAACAACCGCTAGACAGGACGGCGTACAGACAAGCACTGAACGCCATTCATCAGGAGTCAGTCAACACCTTCAAAGACTCCCTTCCCGTGAATGGCGTGCTCGGAGTTAAACCACCACCAATTGCAGACAACGAGCTCGAGCTGCTTCGAGAAACCCGTATGATCCTGGCACAACTTAGATCTGGATATTGTAGCAGGTTAAATTCCTACTTATCAAGACTTACCCCAGCATACCCAACGTATGCCCTGCATGTGGGGAGTCTCCGCACGACACTAACCACCTCTTCACATGTCCCCATAAACCGACTCATCTAACCCCCCTCTCCCTTTGGTCCAATCCCGTCGAAACAGCACGATGTAAGAGTGATAAAATCTGGTGCGTAGAACCGGCTGTCGTGAGAGTTGTTGTGTTATCGTTACTGATAACCATTCGGCTCGCTCGTGTGTGTTGCCTGCAGCTTGTGACTTATTCAATCAGCCAACAACCGATTTTGTTCCAGTTTATTTTCCTTCGGTGCTTTTGCTAATGAGATTGGCGATCAAGCATGTCGCTAGTCGTTAAGGCCTTCCATCTCACCATGATCCGTTTGTCAGTATTTTGAGAAATTTCAACATCACAGGTCTTATTTCCTATACTGGTTCGGTAGCCCAAGACGGATGGCACTTATGACAATCCCATTAACTATTTCGTTTCGCTGAAAGCCCTTGTAGTCGGGAAACTTGTATATATGCAACTGCGTTCGTGCTTGTAAGGACATTCTCTGACGCAACACGTTGTGAAGTCAGGAGGAATGAAAGGTTACCATTTGTTAGAAAAACATTAAGATGTACATCATAAAATGGAGGAGAAGCTCGGCCGAACATTGCATCGGCGGTTACCAAACGCCAATTTTGTATGCTTATCCTCACTTTCTTTTCTCAATGGCGTAGGGGTGCCGCACAAGATTTTCGAAGTCAGCTGAAATTTAATAACAAGAGCATTGCCCGAGTGCTTTGTGAGGGACCAATGAGCTGGTTTCGAACAAACTATAAACAACACAAACAATGTTGGAATCATTCAGACGGGACTGTGTCGAGGTTTTGGAGCTAATGAATCTTAAACGGCATACAAATGGGTTAAAACTGGAAAAGAGTCGCTGGCGGAGTCTACATCCATATCTTGGCGACTAGCCAGATCACATTAAGAGCCAGGGAAGCATTTCGCTCCCAACCAAATTTAGGTGCCTGGAGCTTGCAAGAAAGTACACTTTCTTTCCACTTTCGCCATCATGAAAGAGCTTTGGCACGCCTAAGAAGAATCTGAAACCTCTAGGCACTTCCTTTGCGTATGACGCATACTTTGAAAGAGTAGATTGAAGTCAACAATATGTTTGGCTCTAAACGAGTGAAAAAGAACAAGGCGAATGGTACATCACTAGATCCGGAAATGACAAATTAAGCTTCAACAAGCGCTTAAACAATCATCTTTCAAAATATGTATGTAGGTATAGCAGCCACAAGATATTGAAAGTCTTCAGCTTCAGCAAGGGCGTTGTTGGTAATGCGCCCGCGTGCAATCTATACATATCAGTTGGTGGCGCCCGCTGGAAATATTTACATATATACATACATATATATGTTAATCTTAATTAATTTGCAAACAATAACTCGCTTCAGCAGAGGATTTTCCCAACACCACGAGCATTTGTATGCAAAACTGACAACAAACCGTGTTTGAATTCAATGCCAAGCCACAAGAGCTCAGCAGCTTCCAGAAAACCAAAACGGAAATATAAAGAGCAACAAATGTATACATATATGTATGTACGTACAAATGAATTTGTCTACCGTTACAGTCGATAACTAGATGCGAAGTAACAGATTTATTACAGTTACGGATGTACATATTAACCGCTTCGTGCACTTTAAGTGCTGCACCTTTGGACGGCGACAGCGCGACAAGCGACAATTGACAAAGTAAAAATAAAAAAAAATGATAAAATCAAACAAATAAATAAAATAAAATAGAATTGATGAAAATAACTCAAAATGGAAGAAAAAATAAATAAATAAATAAAATAAAATCAATAAATATAAATATAAAAAATGGAAATAAATTAAATCCAATTTAAATGAAGTAAAAAAAAATAAAATACTGAAAATAACATAAAATAGAAGGAAGAAATAAATAAAATATAAGATAAAACCAAATAAATGAATTAATTTAAAATAAAATTTAATTAAATAAAATAAAATAAATTAACATATAACAAAAAATAGAATTGATTGGAAAGGATTTGAGAAAATAACTTACTAAATTTAAAAAAATAGAATGAAGCAAAATAAAGAAATTAAATTAAATTGAATCGATAAACTGTATAAAATTAAATAGAAAAATATTGGTAATAAAATGTTTTAATAATAAGATAAAATAATAAGCTAAATTAAAAATAAATAGAATGAAACAAAATTAAAAAAAAAAATTAATTAAAATAAATCAAAAAACTGTATAAAATTAAATAGAAAAATATTGGTAATAAAATGTTTTAATAATAAGATAAAATAATAAGCTAAATTAAAAATAAATAGAATGAAACAAAATTAAAAAAAAAAAAATTAATTAAAATAAATCAAAAAACTGTATAAAATTAAATAGAAAAATATTGGTAATAAAATGTTTTAATAATAAGATAAAATAATAAGCTAAATTAAAAATAAATAGAATGAAACAAAATTAAAAAAAAAATTAATTAAAATAAATCAAAAAACTGTATAAAATTAAATAAAAAATATTGGTAAATAAAATGTTTTAAAATAATATAAAAAATAAAACAATAAAATGAAATAAATCAAAAAAAAACTAAATATAAAAAATAAAAATAAAAAATAAAATAGATATAATAAAAAATTATAAAATAAATAAAAATCAAAATAAATTCAATACAAAAAAAAATCAGTTAAAATAAATAAAATAGAAAATTATAACATAAATAAAAATCAAAATAAATTGAATTCAAATAAATAAAAAAAAAATGGTGAAACAAAATAAATAAAAATTTAAATGCAACTAAAATTAAATGTAACAAAATAAAATTAAATAATACAAAATAACTTTAGATACAACAAAATAAATGAATAAAAAGTTAAAAAATAAAATACATACATTAAAATAAACAAATCTATAGTAATGTACGTATGTATGTATATAAAATACTTTATCCTGAATTACTGAGGCATCAACCCACAGCTGTCTAAACCACTGATCGCAGAGACCTGAAACTTGGAAGGTGTGTTCGGCGTATGATGCCGGCATTTTATAAGAAAATATTTTCCGGAAAGTGGATCTGGAAGCGATCTATTTAAAAAAAATTTAATTTATTTCAAAAGCGTTTGACTTACATAGTGACTACGCCAGCTTTTTTGGCCAGGACTATAATTTTTTTCTACCAGGAAGTGGTCCTGAGATCCATCTATTCAAAAAAATCGTATTTATGGTTCGGCATGCCTGATATTTGGAATGTACATAGATAGCTGCGTACCTAGTTTAATATATATATACAAATGTATATAGTTTTGTTCTCCCGGATGTGAGCATGAGACTGAGCTGTTTGAAAAAATTGCCATTTTAGTTTCATTTACATTAAATTTGGCTCGTTGCCTGGGCTAATTCCTTGAAAACTCTTCTTTCTGGAAAGTGGATTAGGGACCGCTTTAGTCGAAAAATAATTGGTTTGCTTAATACTTAATACGAGTATGTATTTCGCTTAGCTAAGCACTGGCTTGATCTATTTGTTTGGATAAAAAATATGTATTTACCATAAATATATAACTAATCAAATATTTTAGCATAAGAATTTAGAAGTTATAATAAAATATAAGATATATATATATTAATTTTTTCAGTACAAAATAAAATAAATGAAATTGAATTTAATAACTTAAAATTCAATTATATTAAATAAAATCCAATTTAATTTATAATTTCAAAAAAGGAAAAAAAAAAATTAAATTAAATGAGTTAAAATAAAATAAATTGTAAAAAAAAATAAAAAAAAATAAAAATAAATAGTAAAAAGAATTAAAAAAATAAAAATAAATCAAATGAATTGTAAAAAAAAAACAAAAAAACAAAAATAAGTAAAATAAACTAAACTAAACAAAAAATAAACTATTATAATACAAACCAAAACAAAACAAAATAAAATAGTGTAAAATAAATAAATAAAAATTGGAATAAAATAAATTGTAAAATAAATAAATAAAAATTGGAATAAAATAAATTTAAAAATAATATAAAACAAAAATTTGCCGCCCGACAGCGTTCATTCGCCTTTAAGAAAATGTCGTCGCCGCATCGCAGCCTGTGAGCGCGCTACCAAACACTTTCAGCCATAACGAAAAGGTCATGGCAGTAACCGACAGTGGACAGCGGTCAGCAGATCTGCAATTAGCACGTACTTAGAGTATAAATGCCGCTTGGTATTACTGACAATTATTTGAAAAAAAAATAAATAAAAAAGAAACGCAAAAATAATTTCACTTTCATGAATGCCATGTTACAGTTATAATTATAGTCATTGCATTTCTTGCATTTTTTTTTTTTTTGCTATTTCCTTCATTACCGGTCATCGTGTGGCATTAAATTGTGTCAAATGCTAAAACCTGTAACTTGAATTATGCAACTTCTGCATGTACATACATACATATAAATGTATGTACGCGAGCAAAATATGTGGTATGGAAACCTAGTTTTGTGGCAGCGCAGACGCCGCGTGACGTGCGTTATTAGCCACTGAGTTGCTAAGCTGAGCAGCATCATGACTACAATGTTGCTACTCCTCGTGCTTACAAACATACTCGTACATATGTATCGGTGTATGTACACAGCAACTTTGGTACTAACAGTTGTTGTACATTTGTACTTCATTTAATGTGCTGATGGCCGCGTAGACAGCAGGAAGTTGGCTTCCTTTCACTTTTTTACTTAAACTCTCATAATAACGGTTACATTACATAACTCTTTCTTCTACCAAGCGCAAGCACGCTTTTAGCCCAACTGTTTTCGAACACGCTGTGTTATTTGAAAAGAGTCATTGTTTCCCTTTAAATAGACTTTACATGCAAATTTCACGCAACCGCTTTGGGTGGAGCGTCGCTGTGCTGTGATTTATGTATGTATGTATATGGTTCCCAGTGGCTTTAAAGTGTAACAACTAAAAGAAACACAAAAAAAAAAAAAAACTGTAACAAACAACGCATGACTCGTAAACGCACTCTATTTGGGTGGAGTCTCGTGGTCGCGTGGATGCTGCGTGTGCTTTGCTGATCATACATACATATGTGGCTGCAGACAAACCTGTATCCGCAACGAAATGGTGTCACGACACCACACCCAGCACACGCTCCAACTAAATAAACTTGTAATTGTAACGCAATTAAGATTAGAAAGGTCCAAATATGTTGGGAAAAAATTTTTGAAAAATTTAAAAAATGTGAGCAATCAAATGAAAATGGCACAAAAATTTCAAATTTGCATATCATTAAGACGCAATTAAGCTACTTAAAATACATACATACATACAAACACTTACCCGCATAGGTCAGCAGCACGTGATCGCCACTGTGATTAGTGTAACGCGACCAAAAACAAATTGTGAATTGATTCAAAGCAGGCAAATCATTTTCGTATGTAACGGTACCATCATGATTGAAAGCGAATTTCTTCACAGCGCAATGATCCTAAATTGGGCAAAAAGAGAGTGCTATTAGATATGTATGTACATATGTTTTTTTTAGATAAGTGTTATTTTAAAATGCACAAAGTACGCTGTGCGAAACCCCCTCCCCACCCCCGCATCATTAACTACCCACCTCCCTATAATCACCGCCGCCAAAGAGATCACGTTCATATTCAAACTCATCACTTTCGAATTTAAGTCCAGCATGTGACGTCAGTGGCGCAGCAATTGCCACGGCATCGCCAACACCACTGAGTACCTTACTCGCCACCTCCTGTGGCAATAAGGGCGATGTGGAGTATTCAGCACTTTCAGCTGAGCTGCCGCTACTGCTACCGCTGCTGCTGCTGCCGAGTGTTAGTGACTTTGCGCTAGTCGCGGAACCCGGATGTGATTGTTGTAGATTGAAGGTAGTGGTAAATCCGCCGCCCACTATGGGTTTCCAAGCGTAACTTGGCGTTAAGTAATTACACAATAGAAGTGCAGTCGCAAGGACATAGACGCGCCGCCACAAAGTCAACAACATTTTTGTAGGTAAAAAAAAATAATATATATATATTTTTTTTAATATTACTATATTTCAAGCCACTTTATGCTACGCACAATGCAATGTACGTACGTATGTATGTACGCATAAAAATCACTTTCGCTCTCTTTTACTACACCGTTGTTACTCTTCCCGTTTTTCCTATTTCACTTTTTATTTTTATTTTTCCTGCTGCAACAAATTCACTTTCGTTTCGATTCGCACAGCAAAAATTCGCAATCAAAACTCTTCTTGCGCGCGTTTCTAAACACCGTTTGCCAGTTGTCTACGCGTACTTAGGTAGACGCACGTCTGCACGCGACGATGCCTCGTACTTTATTGGCAGTCAATCGTTGCGGTCGTTCATATGCAAGCAACATTGACTGTGTTGTGCGACGCGCGCGCCAACAAACTTGTTTGCGCGTCAATATGCCTCCTGCGCGCTTCACCTCTGCTGCTCTGCTGCTGCTGTGTGTGTGTCATGCAGCGCCGCGCAGCTTTTGCATGATTCGTACGTATCAGTGATCTAAGGCAGCGAAAATCACCGTTAGCAAATTTTCAATTTTCATTCATACATCGTCGTGCCATCCATCTCAAACGCATTAAATACGTCAGAGCCGCCGCGTCGCGCGTCGCTACTCGTTGTACACTCGTGTGTTAATTGCCGACGAGCAACACAATGTGGATGGCACCTGTCTGCCGACTGATTGTTTACACTTTTTATGCACTTGCAAGTGAAACAAAAATAAAAAACAATAAATACATAAATAAAAAATAAAGAAATTAACATTTGGCAGTGCGGCAAATCGCTGGAGATCGAACAAAAGACGGAAATTAACTTTTGGTATGCTTTTAAGTAGACATAGACACCAGCGGAGTTGCGAGAATTGTTAGTGAAAATGAAGAAGAAGCAGCTGCAGGAGCAGCAGGGTTGCATGACATGCCATTTAAATTACTCTGACACTAATTCTTCGAAATTTTATTACACCATATAATTGCGCTATGTTTATACGTACCTACATAAGTATGTATGCATGTAAATGTATTTATATATATGCAAGTATTTTCACAAATCAACAGACAGTTGTTTGAAAAAAAATATTATATACAAAAAATAAAATAAAAACAATAAAAAGTAAAAAAAAAATTAAAATTAAAAAAAAAATTTAAATTAAAAAAAAATTAAAAATTAAAAAAAAAATGTCTGAAAGTGAAATTGCATTGGAAATGCAAGCCGTATGTACGTAATATTATTATGCTCAACTGACAACTGCCAATCTAATGTCGTTTATGCACATTTTTGCGCGCCAAAATAATTTACGTGATCGATAAGTTCAACAGTGGCTCGTAAAGCTTGTCAGAAAATGATATAGGTATCTATACATGCATACAAACAAAAATGCATACGTATTGTATATACATACATACATACAAATTTGAGCATAAAAATATTGCACATTGTAAATTTATAAGTACATGGAATCATATACAAATATTTCGCATACTTTTGTAAATACGTACATACATACATACAAATAATTGCACATCTAATGCCATAGATTTCTATTTTGGCCGTTAACACAAATTATTCTCACGTTCAATCCCAGCTAATCGTCGGTAGGTATGTACATACATACATACATACAATACATATTGTATGTATCAACTGAAGTGCTGGCATTAAAGCCATTACACATTTGATTTGAATATACATAATATACATACATATATAATACATAGACACATATGTACATAAGTATATATGCATGTACATACCATATATAATCGTAAGCACATTTAATCAACAAGATTTATTATACTGACAGATATTTTTAATATACAATACATATTTGTTTGTATGTATGTATGCAGCTATTCATAGCCAGCTTCCACTCAAATGTACTAGTTGGGAACTATTTCATAAGTAGTGAACACAGTAGTTTCAACAAAACAGCCAATTAATTTTTTTTCATATAAAACAGTTGGCAACTGTCAGTTTTCGTGCAAAAAAAAATTGTCTCATACTACACTAGTTCAAAATTAACTAAAATGGGACTAGTTCAATTTGTATCATTTTTAACTGGTACCTTTTCTGACCACTTCGGAAATTTTACTGCCGTCTCAGACGTATTTGTCTTTTACTATTTTCATAACTTCTATTAACATATATGTTGTTTCGTACTAGTGTGAAACTAATACCTTTTCTTACCACTTCGGAAATTTTCACTGTAGGTTAATAACGCTTATGACAACATATGTAGATAGTTAACATAGTTAGCTCATCAATTTCATATTGGCAATCACAAATATCTAACTGAGACGTAATCATTTCTCATTACAGATTGGCAAACAAGCCGCACCATACTACGTGGGCACATCGCAGACCTTACCGCGCGGCATGTACTCATCGGAACGCACAAAGGTGCCAATTGGTAAATGAAATTATTTATTACATACATACATACATATATGTATAAACAATAATTTGTGTTTTTTAAGTGAAAAGAAAACACGAAAAAGAATTTGCATGAATAATTGGAAATTTGAAAACCGTGTGTCAAAGTAGATGCTTGCTCTTCTTACTTATTTTTTTTTAATTTTTTAATTTGTTTAGTAAATTATATATAATATGTATGTACAACCGCATTTTTGTTTTTATATAGATTTTTTAATTTCTTATTTCATCTCGCCCATACATTTGTATATACATATATATGTACATGTATTTGTATGTTGTTCTCTTCATTGTCAATTCTTCACGCCCACTAACGTCTTACGCCACCATCCACCACCTCTCAAACTCTCCATAACTGTATTATATAACTACTCTGCATACAATGCATACATACTAACTTAAGTAGGAGCGCCAGTAAAGCCCTTGAGAGCGCATAACTCAAGAGGCAGCATGGAACCATTATTTCCTTATACCCCGGATCAATTATATAGCATCCCAGGTACTTTGGATTCATTGAATTGATCATTATTTTTTTTAATTTATTTTAAACTATCTACATATATACATATGTGTTGAGTATCTAAACATATATATTTCACTGATTTTTAACTATTAAGGTTTTTTTTTATTTTTAAAACCCAAAAATTGGTTATTTTGCATCATTTGTATGAGAAATTCGTAGTAATTTTTATTTTAATTAATTAATTTTAATAAAATTTTCATAAATAAAATTTAAAAATTATAACATAATGAAGAAGTGAAATAAAAATAACAAAAAATAAACAAATAAATTAAACAAAAAAATAAATAAGATTAAATCAAAAGAAATCAAAAATAAAATAAAATTAAGATAAAATAAAATATAATAAAATTAAATAAAAATATTAAATTGAATTAAAATAAAGTAAAACAAAATAAAAATAAAGTATGATAAATATTAAGTTAATTTAAAAAAATAATAAAGCAAATTGAAACAAAGAAATAAAATAAAACAAACTTAAACAAATAAAAAAAACAAAAAAAAAATAAAATAATACTAAACTGAAATAATAACAAAATATAGTAAAATAAAAAGGAAAATAAAAAAAAAAAAATAAAATAAAATATATTAAATTATATTGAAATAAAGTTATATAAAAATAAAAATAAATTAAATAAAATAGAATAAAATTATATAAAATGAAATAAAAAATTTAATTGAATTAAAATAAAGTAAATTGAAATTAAAAAATTAAATTAAAATAATAAAATAATTTGCAACAAAAAATAAAAAAAATTAATTAACCTAAATTCAAATAAAGTAAAATAAAATAAATTAAGATAAAATAAAATAGAATAAAATAAAATAAAATGAAATAAAAAATTAAATTAAAATAATAAAAAAATAAAATAAAATGAGAAAAAAAAAAAATAAAACTAAATTAAAATAATAATAAAATAAAATAAAACAAAATAAATTGCATTAAAAAGAAAATAAATAAAAATTAAATTAAATTGAAACTAATAGAAAAAAATAAAAATTAAATAAACTAAGATGAAATGAAGAGAATAAAATAAATCAATTAAATTAAACTAAAAAATATATATAATAAAATAAAACAAAATAAAATAAAACTGAAACAAATAGAAAATAAAAATATAAAATGAAAAAAATAAAACAAAATAAATTAAGATAACATAAAATAGAATAAAATAAAACAGTGAATTAAAATCGAATTAATATCTATTATTTATTAATTAAAATTATTACTTAAAATCAAATAATATAAAATAAAAATAGAATAAGATAAAAATGAAATAAAGAAAAGATAAACAAAATTAAAATAATAAAATAATTAAATGAAATAAGCTACATAAAATTAAATAAAATATAAAATAAAATAAAGAAAAATGATATGAAATTTAATTAAATAAAAATAAATTTAATTTAACTTAATTAAGTTAAATAAAATGAATATAAAATATTAAAAGTAATTAAAACATCAAACAAACATAATAAATAATAAATTAAATGAAGTAAAAAATAAATTAAAAATAAATATAGCAAAATTTAATAAAGTAAACTAAAATGATAAAAAAATTAAAGGTAAGAAAATAAAAATTATATAATGGAATTAATATTAAAATAAATAAAAAGTAAATAAATTAAGTTAAACATAAATTAAATTACTAGAACATAAATAAAATAATATAATTTTCCACTATGAACTAATTTTTTATATCTTTATGTACAAAAAAAAAACATTTATGTGTGTAAACCAAATCATGTGACCTTCCTTCGTTTCAAAAAAGTTATTTTACGAACAAAAAAAATTCTGAATATTGTAATTTTTTTCGCTAAAAATTTAAATTTTCTTCAAACACTTCTAGATGGTTATTCCAGTTCACCGGAGCGCAGCACACGTGGAAACTACGAAGAGCCTTACTATAGTCAATATGGTACCAGAGGAACTGTTGTTGCACCAATTATTGACGAGGAGCAGGGGTTGGTACAAAAAATAAAAAATAAAATGAGGAAATATAAGACAGTTTGTTTGTTCTTTTATTACACTTTAGCGATGTGGGTCTAACTGAGGATCAATATGCAGTATATGGCATGAAAATGGGTCCAGGCCGATTACCGAGACCAAATCAAATGTACGATTCAGCAAGGTGAGTTATTTCATCAATCACCTGTTCCTGTTAATTTTCTCGTAGAATTTTCTCCAATTGGCCAAAATAATAATATATATTATATTTCATTAAAAATGTTCACTGCTAATATTTATTAGAAAAAAATTAAAAATTAGGAAAAAATCGTTTAATAATAAGCCATGTAGGCGTGGTTCTCAACCTCATAAGAGCGTACACGTTGAATTTCTGCTCTTGGCCGCACTCTTCTGCGACTGCGGCGATAAATTTTTATTCTTTTTACGACACCATTGGTTTCAGTCGCCGCAGTACTTGCCACCGGATGCAAATAAGTTGTGCCTGTAATTATTTTTATTATTTTTATTTATGAGTAGTATGTATGTATGTAACAATATCAGCTGTGGAATCCGTCTACCTTTGCTCTTGATTGCCTGCACAATGAGACAAAGCAAATAACCGCCGAATGAGAGAAAAGCCAGAGAGGTTATGGTGACATGAAAGAGAGTTTGCAACTTCGAAGGTTTCTCCTCCGGCTGCCAGGGATGATGCTCATAGCCACTACAAAGAAGGTAAAAATAAATTTTAGATCATAAGGCCGACAGTTTGCCTTAAGGATTTCCATAAGCACTTCTTACCGCTTCTTCGCTGTCAAAGGCAACGCCTGTGGGCTCGCACAAGTGGTATTTTCACTTTTTCTAGAAACATCACACACACTGGCATCCTTCGTAGTGCTGTTAACTTTACTACTATTCCCTTGAAGATTCTCTTTTTCATTTATCTCAGGCAATCTATCCAGCGAGCGCTGCAGACGCAACAACTCCGACATATTCAGTTCCAAAAGACAATCAGTCAACATTTCCTTTTCCAAAGTATCTAGAGATTTATCCATGGCATTTGATGCACGCGTTGCCAATGTTAGTACTAAATAGTATATCGTTAAGAACACTTTTACGCGCGATGAAAACATTTTGTGCACCACAATCCAGAAGAAACAATTCGAGACTGTCTATCGTCGGTTGGCACGAAAGTTGCCGGCAAGTGATTTCAGTGTCACGGTCGGCCGCCAACAGTTTTCGGTGCCATGAAAATAAGGCGCGTTTGCTTAGTGACTGTCGCGAAAATGTTAGGAAGTGAACGTTGTAAAGTTGTCTGACACCGTTAAAAAATGAAGCTGTCAAGAAATTTACTTGGCAGCTAAACAGAGTGTAAAGCGCGAAAAGTAAGCGGAGTGAGATAATTAAGTGTGTTTATAATTAGGGGGAAAACTAAGTTCATGTGGAACCGAAGACTAGAAGCTGGCTTAAAAAAAATATGTCAAATCGAATCTTCTACTGGGTAACAAAGGAAAATCATTGTTTTTTATTTTAGTTTTTTTATTTTATTTTATTTTATTTTAATTTATTTTATTTTATTTTATTTTATTTCATTTTATTTCATTTCTTTTCTTTTCTTTTCATTCCATTTCATTTTTTTTTCATTTTATTTTATTTCATTTTATTTTATTTTATTTTATTTTATTTTATTTTATTTTATTTTATTTTATTTTATTTTATTTTATTTTATTTTAATTAATTTTATTTTATTTTATTTTATTTTCTTTTTTTTCTTTTCTTTTATTTTATTTTATTTTATTTTATTTTATTTTATTTTATTTTATTTTATTTTATTTTATTTTATTTTATTTTATTTTATTTTATTTTATTTTATTTTATTTTATTTTATTTTATTTTATTTTATTTTATTTTATTTTATTTTATTTTAATTAATTTTATTTTATTTTATTTTATTTTCTTTTTTTTTTTCTTTTCTTTTCTTTTATTTTATTTTATTTTATTTTATTTTATTTTATTTTATTTTATTTTATTTTATTTTATTTTATTTTATTTTATTTTATTTTATTTTATTTTATTTTTATTGGATTTTATTTCATTTTATTTTATTTTATTTTCTTACTTTATTTCATTTTTTTAACATTATTATTTTTATATATTTAAAAAAAATGTAGTTCATAATTATATACATATTTCATATATTATATTTTCATATATGTACATAAGTATAAATGTTAAACATATAAAAATTCTAATTACAATTAGGCCTGAGGACTTGCATCGCATACGCGTCGAACACATGGAACGTCAATTGGCCAATTTGACTGGACTGGTGCAGAAGGCGCTTGTGAATCAGCAGCCACAAATTGCATCGATTCCCGTGCCTACACTGGATCAAAATTATTTGGTTGTACCTACGCAGTGTCAAGGTATGTACTGACATATGTATGTAACATATATATATATTTAAACAAAATTTATGTTTATGTTTGTATGTCTATTTTTCATTGTTTGTCTGTCAAAATTTTGCATACAATCATACATCCACACATACATACATGCATACATATGTATCAATGCAAGCCACATTGTATTGCGTTAACCCAATTACCAACCCAACGTTACAAACGCACGCACTTGCAACTGCCAAATTCATTAAATTCATTAACATTAACAATAACAATACCAACAAAAAAACCTTCACCAGCACACCCCTCACAGTTCACCATTATCACCATCTCCATCAACAAAAGCCTCATTTAATCGACTTTTTTTGTATATTTGTATACAAAAAAGAAGAAGAAAAATTAAATAATAAAAAATACTGAAATTGGCCACACGAAAGCTCTTTTCTCATGCAAATTTTTTTTTTAATTTTAATTGTAAAAAATCTCAATCGAAAAATATTCATTTTGAAGACGAAAAAAAAAAATTTTTTTTTTACAAAAGAATTTATGGCTATTGATTGAGCGCGCAGCGAAAGGTAAAAAAGCATAATGCATACATATCTACATATCAAACTAAAATAAAAAGTTGCTTTTCAAATCTCTTTTGAACGCATTTTTTTAACTTCAATGACAGCGCATAACTCCGCACAATGAAGAGATGAATGGCAAACAATTGATTATCTAACGGCAGTTCGATATTTTTCTTAATGAATATATAAACTATCGAATCACTACACGATTAAAAAATTTGTTTAAGTTTTTTTTTCATGTCGTCTTTAGGAAGAAAGATAAAAAAAAATGACCTTGGCATATAAAATCTTTAAAAATAACTAAAAAAAAACACACGTACATACATATGCATACACAATCTCATATGAATTTCGCTTTCTCATTCATTTCTCAGTCGAAACTAAACACAAAATCTACAATAATTAATTACGTTGCGCTCCCACATCTTTATATTTGTATCTTTCTATGTTAAATATCAAAGTTAAGCCTTCAAAAACAATACAATTCTATGTAGCATATCACGTATAATACGTCTTACATATACTCGTACATATATATATTTATTTTTCAAACAATCATTTCATGCATTGTAGCTAACGGGTCGGGCAATGATTTATATGTAAGGGAAAAGGCACCGAAGTTAGGGAAGAGCTCATGTCGTAAGTCTCACCCAAAAGTAGTTATTAATTAAACCTAATATACATACATACTCGTATATCATGCATGCTTACCCTACATACATATTTTTCTATACAAAAATACCCATTTACCATTGAGAATTTTTTACTTAAATAATTTTGGCGTACAGTAACCTTTTTTCTCAATTAAAAAAATTAAATAAAAAAATAACAATAAAAAGAGTTAAGCAAAGTGAAATAAAATAAAAACAAAACAAAATGAAGTAAAAAAAAAATTAAGTAAAGTGAAATAAAATAAAATGAAATGAAACAAACTAAAATTAAATTCAAATTTTTTTTATTATTTATAAAAAAAATTAAATAATATAAAATGAAACAAAAATTAAAAAATAAATAAATAAAGTCGAATAAAATAAAATAAGAAAATAAAGTAAAATAAATTAAATTAAAACAATAACAAATAAAATAAAATAAGAAATTTAAATATTTTAAATTAAAAAAATTAAAAATAAAATAAACTAAAACTGATTCAACTAAAAAAAAATAAAATATTAAAAAGTTAAATTAAATTAAAATATAATAAAAAATAAAATATTATTTAATAAAATAAAATAATATCAAATAGAGTGAAATAAAAAAATTAAAATAAAATAAAACAAAATCAAATGATATAAAATAAAATGAAGTAAAATAGAAAGAAATAAAATAAAATGAAATACAATAAAATTATATTTACAAAATAAAATAAAATAATAATAAAATAAATTAAAATAAAGTAAAATAAAATAAAATAAAATAAAATAATAATAAAATAAATTAAAATACAAAAAGTAAAATTAAATAAAGTAAAACATAATAAAATGTTATTAAGTTAACTTAAAAATAAACAAAATTAAATTAAAAATGAAAACAAAATATTTTATAGTAAAATAAAATAATATCAAATAGAGTAAAATAAAATAAATTAAAATAAAATAAAATAAAACAAAATCAAATAATATAAAATAAAATAATATAAAATAAAATAAAAAAAAAAATAAAATAAGAAAAATAAAATAAAGTAAAATAAAATAAAATAAAATAATAATAAAATAAATTAAAATAAAATAATAATAAAATAAATTAAAATAAAATAAATCAAAATTAAGTAAACTAAAACATAATAAAATGTTATTAAGTTAACTTAAAAATAAACAAAATTAAATTAAAAATAAAAACAAAATATTTTATAATAAAATAAAATAATATCAAATAGAGTAAAATAAAATAAATTAAAATAAATTGAAATAATATAAAATAAAATAATAAAAAATAAAATAAAATAATAATAAAATAAATTAAAATAAAACAAAATAAAATAATATAAAATAAAATGAAATAAAATTAAGCAAAATTAAATTAAATTAAATTAAATATAATAAAATAAAATAAAATAAATTAAATTAAAATAAAGTAAAATAATTTAAAATAATGGTTTTTTTGTATCAGTAACTTGTTAATTTGTGACAAAAATAACTATATTCTGTACTAACACATAAGCCAGGCGAACTGATGTTTTTACAATAATTATGCATGCGAAATCATTTAAAAACATTTCGTTGAAAACGTTATTAGTTACAAAATTTGAAGAATTTCCTGTAAATACTCAGTCAAACAAAGCTTTAATATTTTTTTTTTTAAATAATTTTAAATTTTCCCCATTTTACATAATAAAATGTAATAATTTTTCAATAAAAAACTTAAATATTTCGTTAAATCCTGTTTCATTATTCTTAAATATGCGCAAAAAAGTTTTAAAAAATTTCATAAAATATTTTTTAATAATTTAAAATGAAAAATTAATATTTAAGAATTTTTGAAATTTTTTTATTTAAGAATTTAATTGTTCATTCAAAATTTTTGTGAACATAAAGCTACATAAAAAAAATTCTAAAATTTTCGTAAACATTTTTTACTTTCAGCAATTTTTTATTGTAAAAAAGCTTAATATTTCACATTTACAATGTATTTTTTTCTGTTTTTTTATATAAGAAAGTAAATACTTTATACAGTTAGTTTGTTTTTACAAAGATATTCCAAAGTTATCTTAAAAATTGTTTGTTCCAAGATTTTTTGTTTAAAAAATTAAATATTTTATATTTTAAAAAGAATTTTTAAAAAATTTTCTAAAAATAAAATTTTTTATACAAGTATATATATTTTATTTATTTTTCGCCAGGAAATTTGGAATTTTTTTTTTTAATTTAAATTAAATACTTCATAGAGCTAAAGTTTCAACAAAGAAATTCTAAAATAAATTCTTAAGTTTTATCTTTTTTTTTAATTATAATTAATTAATAATTATTTACTAAAATTTCTTTTTTAAATATAGAAAAATTTATATTTCACATTTTACGAAATATTTCTGAATTTGTTTTCATATTAAAAAATAAACGCGTACTTAATAAAACTTATGTATTTCAAAAAAAAACAATTTTTTACAAAGAAACTCGATTTTTTAAATTGAAATTCTTAAAATTTTTTTGATATAAAAAGTAAAATATTTTACATTTTACAAAAAAATTGTGAAATTAAACTCCTCTAATTACGATCGCCCTCTGAGTGTATTTCTGACACGAAATTCAAAAGCTCCTCCTTAAAATAATCTCTAGGTCCCTCCTTCTGTTGGAAAAACATCATCTTATGGAGAATATTTTGAAAGACAAAAAAATTGTTTTTTCATTGATTAACATTTGTTTTTGTACTCCAATCGCCAAATATAAAAGACAACCCTCATATACTTGACAAAACCCTTGATAAGAGGTCGTAGAGATGTTGTAATCAATTTTTTTTCAATTTTTCATATTCCCAAAATTTTTTCCTGCATGTTTGACAAAATGCATGACAAATAATTAAAAAAAAAACAATAAATATGTATGTTCATATGTTAATATCCACTATTGTTCAATTAAATCAGCTTTTGGTAGCATTTTTGAATTTGCATAAATTAATAGTTTTTTTATTCAATAAAAAAAATCAATATATATATTTACACTCTCACTATAAAATACTACTAAATTGTGTGGCGCTCTCCCGTTTAATCTTATAACAAATTTATCTTTCAGAAAAGTCAGTGTCGTTCGAAAAGTCTGTTTCCTTTAGCGACGACATACAAGGAATACCCAAATCTCATAGTCCACAACACGCTGGTAATTTAAGCTTGAACGCTGATTTTGTTCATTTGTTTGTTGTACATTTGAATTTAGTACATATAGACATATACAATATATGTATATTAATTTAATAGTTAAATAAAATGACTGCATGTGCTACATACATACAAACTTAAATAAAAGGTTTTCCAATAAGAGGTGTTATTTTGAATAGTCTGATATTCCTATAAATGTCACTTTTGAAGCTGTTATTTTTTTGACAATTGACATTTGATAACTAGAAAAAAAAAAATATTAAAATTCATTATGAAAATAGTGAAAACCTGGTAGAGACGATTTCTAAAACTAAAACACTTTTGGGGTCCTCATGAAGCACCTTGTCGGACCGCAATACAGAAATTGATAGTAGAAATGAAACTGTTGGGACAAGTTAGTGATGTAAAGAATAAAACAAAAAATGTTGAAGAACACCCAGGTTTGCGCATTACACGTCTTTCTTTAGAATCGGGCATTTCATAAACGTCATTACACACTATTTCGCATAAAGACTTGGGTCTTAAGACTTATAAAATTCAGTTAACGCAAGAACTCAAGCCGGCAGATCATCAACAACTTCGTGTCTTTTTTCGGATTGGGTGCTTGAAATGCATGAAAATTATTCGGAATTTCTATGAAAAATCTTGACTTATGCGATAGCTACGTCAATGAGTAAAACTGTCGCATCTGGGGCTCTGAAACCAACCCAAGATTTATTGTTGAAAAGCCTCTCCATCCACAGTGTGTCCGACAGAGGGTACGGCAGGGTCATTGAACCTTTCCTTTTCAAAAGTGAGGCTGGAATAACAATCTGGCCAAGGTTTACCTTCAACAAGACGACGCTACGTATCACAAAAGCAACGAAACCATCGATTTTTTAACGGAAAAAAGTTTCCAGATTGTGTTATCTCTCGAAGAGGTGATCGCGATTGGCAACCGAGATCTTGCGATTTAACAACTTTCGTCTTCTTCCTTTGGAGCCATGTGAAAGTTGTCGATTTAAGACCTCAACTATGGAATTCGTGAAGATATTGAGGGCCTACAGCACCCACTTTGGTTATGGAAAATTTTATAAAAAGGGATTTGTAAGCTTAGCCGTAAGGCAGTCATTTGACTGAAATTGTTCCCCATTATTAATGGCATATCTTCCTCTTTAAGTTGGAAGAAATATCCGATCGTTTTTTTTAAATGCACCTTTATTGGAAAACTCTGTACAAAATTGTATAATAATAATAAATAAATATGTATAAATCATTATATACATATGTATATCAATAAACAATATTCAAAGCATGTCAATTAGTCATATACACATACATACATACATAGTATGTAAGCTGTCCTTTAACCTTTTAGCAAAAATTAAAATTCGTTTACCCCATTTGCCACATTAAAACCATACAATCAGCCATATAAACAACCATATATACATACATACGACAATATATGTAGGTCTAACGGTACTTCCAACTACTGCTCCCTTGTTTCCTGCATGCATAACGCTTTTTCTAGGACATTTTCCTCTTGAAATTGGTTTCATTAGCAAATCTTATATACATACATATGTACATACATACACGCATACTTGCATGTGTTAAATGTATTTGTACGTATGTCAGCCAAATGCTTTGGTGTACAAAATTTTGTAATATCCTATATTCTTATTATACAACAAAACAATAAAATTTTGTCACCAACACTTCGCTGCCGCGCGGCGCGCTCTCTTTCTGCTCTCTTACTGCTTTGACGTGTGATAATGCGTCTCAAATAGCCGATACAAAACCAACAAAACCAGCCATAAAATCATCGACTTTACCTCGTACATCTTCCCAGGGTAAGTACAAAATGCACATACATATAAGCACACAGCCATACACACACATACACATACATATGATATATTCATTCACAATGTACTTGTTGTAATCAGAAGCACTCATGAGCTTAGCTTTGTACTCACGAGGTCTGCTTGAAAAGTGTCGTGATTTTTTTTTTGTTTTGTTTTTCAATTTTTATTTTCACCTCAGAAGGTCCATCGAATTTACAGAAAACTTTTTCTACAATTTGGCTTATGGTTCGGCGAGTAAACGAGTCGCATAGTAGCAACCACCCGACTACAACGGACTTCGTTTAAATTAGGGCCGAACGTGGGCTACAATAGCCGAGTGATTAGCATACTGCCATTCTGAAGACCAGGGTTCGAGTCCTCGTTCAACCAATATCCAAAATTATAGTGAATTAATTTTTATTTTATTTATTTTTTTGCGGTCACCGGTCGGCAGAGAAAGCGGCAAGCTCTTCGAGTGTATTTCTGACATGAAATAAAGGCTCCTCATAAAAATCCATCGGCCGTTCGATGGCAGCTCAGAATAAATTGTAGATCCCCTCATTTGTTGGGAAAACATTAAAACGCATCCCACAAAATGAGGAGTAGCTCGGCCGAGACGCGCCCTATCGGTTACATATGCATATATGTATATATGTATAATCCAAATTGGTGTCGCACAAATGAGTGTGGACGAAATATCGCCGGGAAGTAGTGTCAGTGTCCTCCTTTGTTGCCTCGAGCCTCCGATAGTTAGCGTGCATCTTGCTCTGACTTTAGCGGTCTTCCCACTAGCGTATTCAAGTGTTACTTGAATCTCAGTCGGTAAACAAGTATGTATGCCTTCGAGATATTTTATAGCTAGACTCGAGTCTATAGTGTAAATGCCTACTTTTTTGAAAATTTTCCTTTCTTCTTCCCCATTAGTCAGTAAGCGAGTCTCTTTAAACTCTCTACTCCAATACTGCTCTTCGAAGGCACGTAAAATATACGAGGTACGCTAGCATTTTCAGCGATTCTGTAAATATATTCCACCCCTGAGTTATAGATTGCACCTATTATGCTACACTTTCTCGTAATTTGTGCCATTAAGAAGTGTTCTAAAGTAGCTCATCAGGACACAAAAGACCACTGGTGGCGATGCATATCCTCTCTACACATCAGCTCATCAGGTCTGGGTAATGTTGTAATAATATGTAGCCAAAAAAGTCTTGTTAACTACCTTTGAGACTTCTTCTAGCTCTCGGAGCTCTAGCTTCAGCTGTTACAAAGCGCCAGTTATCTATCTTGCCATTTGGCCACCTCACTGTAGCACCCATGCTCGGGCAACAGTTGTCATATAGCTCCTAATATAATATTATAAACTCTACTGTCCTTTTTCGGTTCTTCTTCCACATGGAGCTTCCACAGCAGCTTGCTTTCCCGAACCACGCCGGCTTAGTATTTGGTATGTTCCTTAAACACTAGTCCGACTGCATTCAGTCTCAGAGATTTCCATGCTGCGACCATGTCTGCCTTACATGTATTTACATTTCAGATGGCTAAAGGTCTCCTCGATTCATGACTTTAAGAGTTTCATTCATCTCTTCATTGCCATTAACCAGGATCTCACCCGTCACTGGTACTATATGGTCATGTCGTCTGACATTAGGTACTCTTCCTTCGAGTGATGAGATACGCCAGGTGTTCTGGGGAGGCCTTCTAGCCGCTAGCCCAGTAAGTATGGATTTTTCTGCAGCTTAGCAGTTTTCGGTCCTTCGCACCCTTGAGTGCTCCTAAATGAGGGCAAAAGTGCTCGATAACACTCCAGTGTGTCACTGGTCTTGGAAGCGAGACGCTGTTTTTGTTATGTTCTCCACTTAAACCCTGTTCCTGGAGAAGCCAATTGGTTTCTAAGGTCTTCAGCAACTTCTCTCTCTGGGAGTTTAGGATTTTGCTGACTTGTTTGAAATTCTTCCGGAGTTCGGAGTCTTGTTTGGTGTTCGAATTATCTTCGCTCTCTGGAAAAATTTTGCTTCTAAACGAAAGCGAAGCGGCGATTGAGCACTCCCGTCCGCGGTTATTCGAAATCCTCGATACGTTTTGAGCAGATCTTGCACCCACGTATATTTACTTCACATCACAAAAAAAAGAATACTTCTTCACTTCAAAAATCACGCTTCGCCTACAGATAGCTCACATTTAGCTTTATACATTGTTCAAAATTTCAAACTTAGCAACAAAAATCGTAAAAGAAAAAAATGATGTTTAACCTTCTATCAATCCTCTGCCCACTACCGCCCCAGCAGAGAGAGATCGCCTTAAACCGCCACCACCACCTAAACCCTTGGTCTTGGCACAAACTCATCAAACCTATCGCGCTGACATTGCGCTCGCACCCGAGGTCTACAATCATTTGCGTGGTCTACAGAAGAAAGCCAAAGATCTACGTATGGAAGTGCGTACCTTGCGACGCCTCTCGCAAGCACAAGCTGTCGCCGTACGTGAAGACATCAAAGGCACCTTTATGCGTATACGCGCCACACTCTTGACTAGCAGCGGCACCTTCTGGGGTAATCATCAAGGTGATCAAGATGCCACACGAATATCACGCGAAGAGGAACTCTACAAACAGGAAGTTATAAGACTGGAGAAGGACCTAAGCGATTTGGAGGCGTCCGTGGAGACATTGCGTGGCGAGGTGATTAACAGGCGTACACGTGTCAATATGACGGCGGTGGAGGATATGGCATTGGTGTTGAGTAGAGCGAGGTATTTTCAATGTGGCGAAAGAGCAAAAAAAAAGGATATTGTATACATATACATATATATATACATATGTATGTTTATAATTTTTAATAAATAAATCCCACTCTTTCTAGCAAAACTGTTGCGGAATTAAAAATGAAATTTCCCGCACTCTCCAATGGCTTGCGTTGCATGCTCTCCAGCGAGATGGAGCGCGTCGTGCGCGAGGAGAAATTTCTCAAAGAAGAGCCCGACAGACTTGAGTCCGCATTGCGACGCTGTAAGAAACTTACAGGCACTTTGGTCACATTAAAAAGGTACATATGTGTTCTTGGGTGTGGTCGACTCGGCGCGAAAATCCCCGAACTAATGAACTCCTCTCTCGGCCTCTTACAGATTGGCTAGCGTACAAGAGCAACGATTACCCCCTAACGAACCGCAAATCAACGAAGAGACGCCACGCTCGGCTGAAATCTCGAATACAGACAAAGTGAGTGCCATTTTTTTAAGTTTTCAAATAAGTTTAAAAGAAAAAAAAAACAAATTAAAAAATAAATAAATCATTTATATATAATTACATACATAGTGACTTAGGTAGCATTTCCTAACAAGCAAAATGATAATTAAAAAAAAAAAAACAAAAAAATATCCAATTATATAATTGCCTACTACCATTTGACTATATTGCATTCATTATAACCGACCTCAAATTCGCATTAGAATTTGATTACTAATAATTTTTTAATTTAATTTAATTTTTAATTTAATATTTTTTATATTTATTTCGTATATTTTTTGTTACAAATTGCTAATTAAAAAAAAAAGAATTTTACATTTTTCTAATTTTTTGTACTTATTTATGTTTTTTCTAATTTTTAAATTGTAAATTTTTTTCAATTAAAAATTTTGTTTTTTAAATTTAAATTTTAAATTTATTTTATTTTTTTTTTTTGATATATGAAATTGTTGCGTAAAAAGTAGTTAATAAAACGTTACCCAGAAATATACTACCAAATGCTATAACTAGTTTTGTGTGTAAATAAAATAAAATTTTTGATTATGTTTGAGTTGAATCCAAAATTATATATATATTTATTAACTATGAATGGCATAAATTTGAAAAAAAAAATGTTTTTTAGTTATTTTCAAATTGTTTTGCAATTGGCTGTTTGCTTATAAACTTAGTTCAATTTTATTTATTGTTTAATTATAATGAATTTTTGAAAAAAAAAAAAATTTTGAAATTCATTTTATGAGAAGCGCTGAAAAATGGACAGTCCCGAAACACATTAAACTATTAAATTCATTCTCATTCAAAATGATTTACAAACATAATAAAAATTTTCAAACGTACTTCAAAAATTGAAAAAATTTTAGGGTTTTCTAACAGATTTTTGTATGCAAAATCAAAATCTTCATATCAAAATAATTTAAAGAATTTCGAGTAATTTTTCCGATACAATTATTTTTCCTCTCGTCTAGCAACTTTCCCAATATGATAAAAACAGTTAAAATCGAATTTTTTCGAAAATTTCAGATATTTTTGAAATCACTTCTATTCAAATATTTTCCTAAAACTCTCCAAACTTTGCAGAGTTCTATATTTTGAAATTTTTAGAAACTGGTTTTAATAAAAATATGATTCTAATACGCTCAAAACTGTGTTAAAGCAGTTTTTTGAGATTTTTTGAAACTAAAAATTTTCCCAACTGGTTCAAAACAGCTTTTTTAGAAATTTGGAAATTCTTCACTTGTTCACAATAGACTAAAAACTATTCAAATTTGTTGATTTTGACATTTTTCAAGACTGCTTATAGTTTGATCTGTTTACAATAAGCTAAAAAAATGTTTAAAAACGGAACCGGCACCGGAAACATCTTCCGATTATAATTTTTCATAATAGATTCAAAACTGTTGATATTTCTGAAACTGCTTCTGTTGAAAAACTTTCAGTTTAGGCTCGAAACTACTATTTTAGACTTTTTTGGAAACGATTTCTGATTAGAGCTTGTCAAAAAGAATGCAAAACTGTTAAAAAATTTCTACTTTAGAAATTTTTAGGCACGCCTCCTGATTAAAGTTTCCCCCGATAAGCTCAAAACTGTTAAAATATGCTATTTTCAACTTTTTTGAAAACTGCTCCTGCTCAAAAGGTTTTTGAAAAAACTGAAAACTGTTAAAAAAATAGGTTTTTATAATTTTGCGAGTTTATTTCTCCTTCAAAAAATTCAGAATAAGCTCAAAAATAATTTTTTTTTTTACGTTTTGAAAACTTCTACAGACTAAAGTTTCTACTTGTAGGACCTAAAAGCTCAAAAAGGTGTTTTTGAAAATTTTTGAAACTTTTTCTTCTTAAAAACCTTTTCTAAATAGGTTCAAAACTATTAGAAAATATTTTTCTCTAGGTTTTTCGAAACATGCTTTGCTTGGAAATTTTCTTAATAGGTTCAAAACTGCTTTTATTTTTTCAAATTTTCTTCTTTCTTCAAAAATGTTCAAAAATTAACCAAATCCTATTCCAGATCTTTTTGAACCTTTTCCTACTCAAAAGTTATTCAAATATCTTCAATAATGGTTTTCTAAAATATTTTGAAAACTTTTTTTGAATAAATTTTTTTTCACCTGCTACTTTTTAATTCCTAAAAAAAAAATTAGATACACTTTTTGCTTGAACAGCATTTTTAGAAAGTTTTAGACACTCTTTCTGATTAAACATTTCTCCAATACGTACAAATTTGTACATTTGGACTTTTCCAAAAATTTGTAGTCTCTCTTACTGATTGATGTTTCCCCCCAAAAAGCTCAAAACTGATGAAAACGCGGGTTTTTGAGTTTTTGAAAGCATTTTTCGGTAGAAATATCTCCTAATAAACTCAAAACGGTTCAAAAACGCCTTTCTAGACATTTTTGAATTCCCTTTTAGTCAAAGAAAAGTTTTCAACAGGCGCTCAGCTGTTAAAAAATGCATTTTTATACATTTTTAGAAATTATTTTTTAACATATCCGGCAAGTACAAATTGATTGGTTTTAATTTCGAAAAAAAAAAAAAATAATTAAAAATATGTAAGCTCATATCTATGCAAAAATGTTTAATTTACAGTCAAAATTCACTTGTTGCCTTCAACTTACAATAATATCGAAATACATTTTAGTACAAACGACGTGCAACCTTGCCGGAAAGGCCTTCACATGCGATTCGTATGTTTGAAATCAACGTTGACTTTCGCATTAGAAAATGCAGCTCGGTGAAAAAAAAAAAATAGATAAATCAATTGAAACAAAAATACACGCCGATTCATCATCGCCGTCCCGATCTGGGCCGTATTATTGTGCTTATCTAATAACTCTTTAGTTGTTGTTCTTGTTGTTGTTGTTGTTGGTTTAAGAAACGCTTCACCGATTCACTTCACGCCTAACGAAACACTTACATGCAAGCATTGATTGCATTACAAAACATTCCCATATATGTACAATAGATATATATATATACCTTTTTTGTCGACTTTTTATACTCGCAACTTTTTTTATATATTATTTTCGCATAAAATCAAAAAAAAATTAAAAAAAAGTAATAATTATGTATTGAAAAATGCTAATCGAATTCGATATTACAATGAAATTGCTGCCAGCGTCCAAATCGAATAGTTGTTGTTGCGAATCGGTGTGAGGCGACGGCGACGGCGTCGGCGGCGTCGGCAGCTGTCAATTGCGATGTGTGGACGTCGGCGGAGTACAACCGGGAGAAAAAGTAAATTTTTTAACACTGACTGATTAGTTCGTTTTTTTTTTGCAACATAAAAGATACATTAAAACAATTGGCCGAAAAAAAAAAAAATTTGCAAAAAATACATATTGAAAATCAAAAAATTCCATTACGCTTAAAAGCATCTTCAGCAGCAGAGCATTGTCATGTCATTGTAAATATGTACATACATAACCTACTATGTACATGCACAAGTACATACGTATGTGTTTATTGTTTACTATTGAAAGTTAAAAAAAAAAAAACAATTAAAAAAAAATGTTGTAAATAAAACGAAAAAAAATCAAAAAGTTAAAAAATAATCTGAAAAAAATTAAACATTGAAAATATTAAAACAAAATAAAAAAAAAATTTGCAAAAACATTTTAAGCAATTTTAAAAAAATGTTAAAAACGCCAAAAAAATATTAAAATATAAAATATTTAAAAAATTAAAAAAAAACATTTAGAAAAAATAAAAATTAAAAAAAACATTGGAAAGCTTATATATTTGAAAAATATTCAAAAAGCCTAAAATATTAAAAAAATAACAATTTAAAAAATTTAAAATATTCAAAAAATCAAAATACTTTAAAAAATGTAATAAAACATAAAAATGTATTTAATATATTTAAAGAAATTCCAAAAATTTAAAAGAATCAAACAAATTTAAATTAAATTTGAAAAATTTAAAATTTAACAAATTCTAAAATTTTAAAATATTAAAAAGAGTTCAAAAATTTTAAAAATTTATAAAAATTTAGTAAATTTAAAAAATTAGTTCCTAAAAAAATTGAATAAAACTTTAAAAGAAATCAAAAAATTTAAAAAAAGTTAAAGAATTTTTTTTTTTAATTTTAAAAAAGTCTGAATAAAATTTGAATAAGTTAAAAAAAGTTAAATTATAAATAATTTAAAACTAGAAAAATATGAAAAAATTGTATGATTAAAAGAAATGAAAAAGTTTGAAAAATTCTAAAACAATTAAAAATTCTTAAAATTTTAAAAATATTTAAAATAATAAAAATTAAAAAAAAATTGTAAAAAATTTAAAAATTGAAAATAACGAAAATTTAAAAAAATTAAAAAAACTAAAAATTGAAAAAAAATTAAATATGAAAAAAAATTGAAAAGACTTAAAATTAAAGAAGAAAACAAAAATTTAAAAATTGAGAAAAATCAAAAATATTTAAATAATTTAAATTTGAAAAATTTAACTAATTTGAAATAAAAAGAATAATTTTAAAAATTTTGAAAAGTTTTGAAGAAATTGGATAAATTTGAACTGAACTCTGGAATTTAACTTTAAAAATTTCAGAAAAATTTTAAAAAATTTAAAAATTTAAAAAAAAAATAATTTTGAAAAATTCTAAAAACGAAATCTTGTGCATAAGAGCTAGAATTTCAAAAAAAAATCTTAAAACTATAAAATCTTTTCAAATTAAAAAAGTTCAAAATCATGCAAATTTGCACATAACAACACATAGGTATCTATGTTTATATCTATGTATATGTGCATACAAACACAATGGTGTATGTATGTATGTATGGTACAGCGCTGATACATGCATCTGCTACTACTGCCTTTGCTGCAACCAACCAATTGGGACTGCTTACACAAATTCAAAACAAAATTTTTTTGTAATCATGCCAAACTTGTTTTACATACATACGAATATTCAAAAAATCTACTGCTGAAATTAGAAAACTTCACGATTTTTTCGACATGTTCTTCTGTTGTGATAGCTAGAAACAGTACATTGTTTATCGTCCTAAAAAAAAATTAAAATAAAATTTTAAATTAAAAAGAATTTAAATTAAAAACAAAAAAAATATTTAAGTTTTAGAAAATACCAAAACTACCAATGTAGTCTCTCGTTTTCTTCTTGTTCTTCTTTGTATACCAATAGTTTAACTGGCGATGGAGTTCTAACTTCAAAGAGGCAATCACTGAGTAATAATCGCATTTTACTTACCGTTACAATAACAAATTTCTTGTATGACACTATTTTTTCTAACACTATAGCGCTACCTTTTAAGCTTAAATAAAAAATTTTTAAACTATAAAGCGTTACATTTTTGTTAATGGCAAAATAAAATTGGAAAAAATTTAAATAAAAAAATAACAAAAAAAAAATTAGTAAAAACTTTAAAATATTAAAAAACTAAAAACTGATTATTTTTTTTTTTGAATTAAAAAGAATTTTAAACAAAACATTTAAATATTAAAAAAAAATTATGGTTAAAAATAAACAAAATTTTAACTAAAAATTCCACAATTCCAAAAAATGCTTAACGCAATCAAATTTGAAATTAAATAGAAAATTTCCTTTATACTAAATATTAATTAATAAATAATTTAAATTAATAAATACCTACATGCTACATAAATACATATAAATAGGTTGATGTTACAATAATGTAAAATAATGTTGTTTTCTTTGAAACAAAAACAAAAAAAAAGCTTGTTAATCATACATATTTAATTTTCACTTATGTCTACTTTTCCAGTACATTATTACTATAAATATTTATATATTAATTTTTTATTTTTGTTTTTTCAATTTGCAAATTTTGTGCAAAAACTTGAATTATACATATATTATTTTTTTTTTAACTTTAAACTGTATGTTTATCTTCACGAATAACAATTTTTTCAATTAAAATTTTGTGTAATTACAATTTTTTTCTTTACACTTTTTTGTATATGTTCTCCAAACCCCCCCTCTTTTCACTGGGCGCATCTTACTTTTCGCATTGTTGTACAAAATCCAAGTCGTGCATTTTTTTATTAATTTTTAATTATAAAAAAAAATTATTGCATTTTTTACCATTTTTGTTATTGTAATTTTTTTAAATTTGTTTTTTTTTCTAGAAATTTCACATTAATGAAACATCATCATATGTAATCGAATCATCACATACATACTGTAGTAGTGTAAAAATAAATTTGATATTATTCATGATTCGCCACCTCTCACTCTCTCTCTCTCTTTCTGTATCTCACCCTCTTTGTCTCTCTCATTGCATCCAACCATTTCTACAACTTCAATGTGTGATCATTTATGATACATGTACATATATGCATACATATGTATGTGTATGTATGTACATAAATATTCGCCAATCATTTTCGTATATGTATATACACCTGGTACATAGCTTATATACATTTGTACATATATAAGCGCATATGTACGGAAAAGTGCACCTGAATGTCAGTGAAAGCACAAGGATCTGTGTTGCCCCACAATTTTCATACATACATACTCGTATATAAGAGGACATTTAGTTGAAAATGAAAAATCAAAAATGTTTTATAAAAATTTAAAATTAAAAAAATTAAAGGAATGTTCAGAACTTACAACGTTTAGAGAAAAATTAAAAAATAGTGGTTTTAGAAAACACTGAAAATTAAGAGGTGAATTGAAAACTTACGAAAAAAATTTAAGAACTAAAAAAAATTAAATAACCCAGTTGTTATTGATTTTAAAATTTTTTGGAAAGATTAAATATTTTATTAAAATCTAAACTTGTAGCTTAAAAACAGTAAAAATATAAAATTTAAGAAAAATTTTAAAAATATAAAAAAGATTAAAAATTTAGGCAATAATTATTTGATGCTTTTCAAAAAAAAATATTTTTTTTTTATTTAAATAAAAAATCACAATCAAACAGCAAAAGCATGTGTGTATTTAAAGATTCCAAATTAAAAAAAAATCTTGAAAGCTTCAGAATTTTTTTTTTTAATTGGAAAAATATTTTTTATATTAAAAACTATAGTCAAAAAAATAAAAAACATAACTTCATACATTCGAAGAAAATTAAGAAAAATTTGCAATAATTTTAATAATTAATAAAAGTTTAACTTTTCGTTAATATTAATTTTGAAAATCTTAGGAAAACGTAAAAAAATAAAAAAAAAATAAAATAAAATTAAAAAAATTAGAAAATTTCTGAAAAGTTAAACAGTTTTTCAAAAAAAGTTCTATGTTGTATTAAATTTAGAATTAAAAAAAAAAACAATAAAAATCAGTAGAGATATATTTTGAAAATTTATATATATTTAAGTTTTAATAAAAAGTCTAAAAATACTAGCAAAACTCGGTTATATTATGAAAATTGAGAACACTTTTAAATTTCAAAAAAATATTAATTGAACATTTTTTAAATTATTTAAGTTGAAAACTTTCAGAAAAATTTAATTGAAGAAAAATTTTTAAAATTTTATAAATATTCGGCTATTATGAATTTTAGAAATATTAATTTTTTTTTATATGTAGAATTTTTTTTTTGAAAACTTAGAAAATTTTTTTAAAAATTTGTATCATTATTAATATGTTAAACTGTACCTACATACATATATGAATGCATGTAAGTGTATGAATTCCGAAAAATGTTTCCAAGCGAGGAGAATACATCAACTGAAAAATCTCGATAACATAATCATCGATAAATTTTAATACAAAAATAAATAGTTTTTTTTTTAATTAAAAGCCACAAATGCTTAACAATCAAAAAATATTACTAGAAGTTTGTGATTTTTTTTAGTGTGAAGCATAATTTTGAAAGTTTGAATAAAAAAAAATTATTAAATTTAAAAATTTTGAAAATTTAACCTTGAAATTTTAGGAACATTTTGAAAATGTGATAAAAATAAGAATTTTAAAATTTTAGAAAAAATATATTGTTAATAATAAGATACAAATAAGAATAATTTTGAAAACTAAGCAAAATTTTGAAACCTAAGGGAAATTTTGAAAACTAAGGGATATTTTAAAAACTAAGGAAATTTTAAAAAATTTGGAAAACAAGGGAAATTTTAAAAAATCAAGAAAAATTTTAAATATTAAGGAAAATTTTAAATTTAAAGGAAATTTAAAAAATAAGGGAAATTTTGAAAATAAAGAAAATTTTAAAAGTTTCAGAAAAATAAAAATTCGAAACATTTAGCAAGATTTTGTTATAGTGTATTTCGAAAAATAAAAGAAATTTAAAAAACATTTTTTAAAAATTCATATTAAATAAGTCATTGGAGCACTACCAAGCAGGGATCTACATATACAATACATGAAGAAAAAAATCAGCTTTACAGACATAAAAGTGTGCTTTGAACAAACTAAAATCTAAAATAAATAATTAAGCCAATCGGTGAAGTATTCTTAGGACGACAGTGTGTGTGTGTGTGTGGCGCGACGTCACTTTTCACTTGCGGCTGTCAGCTGTTGAGGAATGTTTTTTTTTTTATTTTTCAAATCAATACATAAACGTACTTACAAACCTTTCCATTCACTTATCCTGGTGTTTGTTGTTGTTGTTTTTTCTTGTCAACTACTCAAACCACCAAAAAATAGTACAACAGTCCATTACCGAATTGGTAGTGTAAGGTTTTTTTGTTTTTAATTGTTTTTCTAATTTTTAAAATTATTCTAATTTTTTCTTCAATTTTTATAGTTTCTTTATAATTTATTTTATTTTTTTATTTTATTTTTTTCTTTATATTGGCTTGCATGTGAAAATTAAACGCTTTAAACGCTTCATATGCTTCTTTTTTATATGACCGTTAGTTGTTTAAATGTATTTTGAATTAATCTCATATTGCATTTTGCATGCCTACATATTAATTATTTGTATTTACATAAATATATATAGTACATATAGATAAATTTATTTAATTATAGCGCTATACACTGCCTGACTTGATATGCTGACTACTAGAATACTTATAAATTTATACATACATATGTACATATTTTCATAATACATAATATATGTATATGTAAATAGATATACATACAAACACTCTTTCATAAAATTTTCATTGAATGCATCAAAATTATGTACATATATTTATTGGGTTGTACGTTAAATAATGTCGTTTTTGAGAAAAATTTTGAAAAGTGTAGAAAAGTCAAAATTTTTATTGAAATTCAAAAAAAAATTAAAAAAAAAATCAATTTTAGAAAAAAATGTGTTAGTACTTATTTTGCAACTTAGAAAAAAAGTTCATAATTCTCACAACAAATTAAAAGAATGTTGGAAATTAAATATTTTTAACTGATTTAAATTATTTTATAAAAATTAAAATTAAAAAAACTAATTTTGATAAAAAGGAAACTTAAGAAAAATCTATGGTTTTAAAAAATTTAAATTGCAGTAAAATATATTAAAAAACAAAAATAAGACATTAATTATCACACAACCCAATTCACTATGCAACACAATTTTTGTATGTTTGTTAACTGTATTTGAAAATATCATTAGAAATCCCTGTTTTTTTAAGATTTTCTAAATATATTGGTTTTTATTATAATTATTGTAAATTAAAAAAAATAATAATAATAATAATTTAAAACATTTAGCCAATCCCAACACCCAGGATGGGGTCGTTCGCTATCAGCGGGGGACCAGAAAACGCACTCGATGCTCTGCTAGACGAGCTGCAGACCTTTTCGAAACCACTCGCGCAGAATAATGAGGTTGGTCTGCACATAACATAAAATCTACATACATACTTGTACATACATAAATATATTTTAAATACAAAATAATTTTTTTCTCTTCGATATCTCCCTTAGGCACGTCCTGACGATTCCACTTCTGATGAAAGTTCCCAAGCCATACAAAGCACAATCACCACACAAATATCCCAAGCACGTCTCTACATTCAAACTACAGACACCACAACCATGCCATTGCAAACACAACCCCTACCTACCGCCGCTAGCACCGGCATGGTCAACACTTTGCCACACGCAAAGCTCAACAATCATGTCAACAACGAAAATCCCAATAGCAATGCTGCTGTCTCCCTAATGGTGCACACCAATGTCGGTAGTCTACGACGTTTACACTCATATCCCAGTGGCTCCGACACAGACATATCACCGCCACAGAATGTACGTGCGGTGGCTAATAAACCGCCCGTACCCGAACGTACAGCCGAACTCATAACGAAGGTGACCAATAAACGTATACCACCACCACCACCACCACGCACCAGTTCGCGCAGTCCACTCGCCAGTCCCACAAATCCAAATGTACCACAACAATTGCCGACAGTCAGCGAAACGGATGTATACGTCAGTAAATCCGATTGCAGCGGCGGTGGTGGTAGCGGCAATTCGAGCGGCAACGAATCGGCAAATGATCATGTACAGCGACAAGTAGCTTTGGAGATGCGTCATCAGGAGTTGTTGAAGAAGCAAAAGCTATTACAGGAACAATATCAACGCTTGCAGCAAATGACCAAGATATCCGGCGTGGAAATGCCGCCCAATGAGAATTGCGCACAGCTACAGTTACAGAAGACCGGCAGTGAGTCGAATATACAGCAAAAATCTAGCGCACAACACAGCATTAACGCCAACGAAGGCGAGAAGCTAAATGCACAGGATAATGGTATGCCTGTCAATTTGAAAAGTGAGAAAACGAAGCAAATTAGCGGCGCGCAAGGCAATGCAGATGCGTTAGGAAATTCTGTTGTTGGCAAGGAAAAGAACGTATTGAGCAGCACTGGTGGCGGTGGCGGTGTTTCGACCACCAAACAACTCTACGAGACCGAAATTCTCTAACATAAACCAGTTATAATGGTGGAATGGCAAGAAACCGAAATCGATATTTGAGTAAAGCATAAAAAGCACAAGCATACACGACGCACTGGCGCACAGGTATTACTTGGCACACGCTTGCCGCTGGCAACTGGTAATTGGCAAACATTGTTGTAAGAAGATTTTCAAATTTTCATTACACGCACAAACGCACACACTCATTCAAAAAACAAACAAAAAAGCACCGCAGCAAAGCAATGGATGGAGCAAACAAAGGGCGAAAAGATAAAGACGCACGAAAATATAGAGTACGTGGTAGACTAAAAGTCAATTTCAGCTGGTTTTTTTCAAGTGTAGATCGGTATTTATCAACGAATTTTCCTTACCGGCGCGCACATTTTGAGTTTGTTTATATAAATGTCCAAAAATTGGCTTTTTAAATATACAAAATGCAATCTAGTTGCCTGCGAGGCAGCAGCTATTTACTCAACGAGTACTATGTATGTATATACATACATAAATGCTTCGTTGTATGTGTGTGTATAGGTATATTTTGCCAATTACACACACTTTTATATAAATCGCATTGACTATTTTCATTTTATTAACAGAAATTTTCCAAATGAAAACACGCGCTGAAAAACTCCATTAATTATTTTGCCGAAGCACCTACACGCAGCAACAGCCAACTTCAAGCAAACATTACAGTGGTGGCGCGAAAGTGGTGCCATTTAGTTTTCAAACTTAAGCCAAAAGTGATCGGAAACTGACAAAAATAATAAAAATAAATAACAAATAATTAAGTTTATTAAAAATAATAATTAAAAATTAAATTCCACTTAAATTTCAGCTGAAATTGGCCTTAAGTGAATAATGAAAACAATTTTATAAAATGAGTGCGACTGATTGATGAGTTACTAGAGCAGCCTTTCTCAGTGGTAATATCGCCCGTGCAAGATTATAGGTTATGTTGAATACCAATCCTCATTGCATTGCTCGCAAGTAAACCAAACATTAATTGCGGTGCGCTGAAAAAACCGTTATTACCATAAACCGACATAAGCTCACTTGATATGATCGACTTAAGCATAAAAAAACCAAAAGAAAACCAATTAAAAGAAGATAACTAATTCTCAGAGTTTAATCGTCACACAAACACACACAACATAAGTATGTATGAATGTACTTATGTACACGGATATGCGTAATAATAAGTGTACTGATGATTTAATTTTAATTATTGTAATTTTAATTCCACACAAACTAACTGTAAAAGTTCAATGTGTGAGGCAAAAACTCATTAACGATTAATTGGTATTAAAGAAAGCACTTAAAATAAGACTTGAAATAATTTATATGTACGACATTCCCTGCGAGAAAATTTATCACACATTAAGGGTGTTCTTTTAGACTGGAAAAAGTAGTTTTTTTTTTATATATAATCTCTGGTGTGGGTAATAGAACTACGGATTTTGTAGCTACACTTTCGAGCGATTCATCGTTTATCGTTTGCTTCTTTTAACTCTCGATTCTAGATATCAAAATGTGCGTAAAATGTGCTCATGGCGTAAAAAAATGTGCTGCTTAGTGGCGCCAATAAAAAATATCAAGCGAATCCGTATGCCATCCACTTGATCTTTCCAACAGAGTGGAGATCGTCCTCTTAATCTGCTTCCACTAGTGGTTTCTGCATTGAAACCTTTCAAAACCGAAGGGCTTTCATGCATTCAGACGACGGTACTTAGACACAACCTAGCCGCTGTCTCTTGATACGCTCAACTATAACAATGTCACGTTGTATCGCGTACAGGTCATCGTTCCATCGGCTGCGGTATTCGCCATTCCCAATCCGAAGAGGACCATAAATCATGCGCAAAACCTTTCTCTTAATTTAGGCATTTCCTGCTCATATCCCTTGTCTTTGAGATATTGCTTGCCTCGAGAACGGTGTTAGAGGAAGGTCTACTGAGTTCCATTTTAGTTTTAATGCAACATGTGTTTATGCCATAAAATAAATTAATAAAAAGTTTAAAAAAAAAATTTGAAAAATAAATTCTAAACTTTTTCTGCTGCTAGAAAAGCTTCAATAGACGAGCTTTGAGCAAGTAGCGAGCTCAATAAATCCATATCTAGAGCTTTCGATTTTTGAGAATCTGAAAACCACATTAAAAATACATACAAAAAAATCATTTAGCACCGTTATATTCAAATATTGTTTTGAATAAAAAAAAATTTGATTTATTTTCCAATTTGTTTGTTTTTTTTTTGTTTACCCAGCAGAACACTCACCATACAGCACATCCTTAGGCAAAAATAAAAAAACCCAAAAAAAACACACACACAAGCCTATATACTCATATATGTATAAGTGAGAGCAAACAAGTGTGTGTGTGTGTATTAAATTTTGACTTAGCTATAGTAGATATACATATATATGTATAAGCTGTTGTAAACGTAGTCTAGGATATATAACGTATCGTAAGGCTTTAGATTTAGTACAGTACAGTATATACTAAAACATATACATACATATAAACATAGGTACATACCGACCCGAGTTTGGCCTAAAATAAATGAAAAAAAAAATTTATTATTAATATTAAATATTAAAATAACTATAACTACACACAAACAAAAAAAAAACATGCATATATTTGTATTGTAGTATATACATACATATATAAAAAATGTATATGTATTGTCGGGAGGGTGGGGGGCCATAGGTCAAAGTGAAACGAAATTTTTGGAACGAACAAACGATAAATAGATATTATATCTGCTTACATACATACATATATAAATGAAATTTTGAAGGCACATACATACACACATAATATGTACATATATGTACATGTATGGTATGTATGTATTTTGCCCAGTTGTTATTTAGTTAATATTTTAAAGAAACGCTAGTTATAAATGGTTAAATATTTAAATTAAATTAAATTAAATTATTTGCACTTACATATACATACACATACATACATACGAGTATACAAACATTTTTATTATTATTATAAAGAATGGAATGGTTCTACAACAAAGTCCCCCAAAGTTACTCCAACTGCATATTTAGCAAATACTACTACTACATACATACGAACATAAATAAATAAATAAATATTTAGTGTAATTGGAAAGCTCAAGAGAAATCAAGTC
Organism: Ceratitis rosa; assembly: GCA_037013455.1. Taxonomy (NCBI): domain Eukaryota; kingdom Metazoa; phylum Arthropoda; class Insecta; order Diptera; family Tephritidae; genus Ceratitis; species Ceratitis rosa. The sequence goes on from JAWMAG010000065.1 coordinate 6,005,257, forward strand.
TAGTGTATGTATGTATGTATGTATGATAATGAAATGTTATTTGTTGTAATGCACTTGAATTTCACGATTTTATTATAAAAAAATTAACAAACAAAGAAAAAAACATTAATAAAAATAAATGAATTATTAAAGAGTATCGTAAGATTTTTTAAAAATACAATACACACACATATACATACATACATATGCATAAGCATACATACATTGTATTTGTTTTCTGTTAAATGTTCACAAAATATTAGTACATATTAAATGCAGACACATCCACACATATATGTAGTATATACTATGTATGTATGTACATACATAGTTATTGGTAACTGCTTTTGCGCTTTTTGTTAGACAAATAGTCATAATAATAAATACATATACATATAACTAATCCTATAGCATTGATATATACATACATATGTAAGTGTATGTATGCATGTAGTATGTATGAATGTATGTTCACATATGTACGTGTAAAGCAGGAAATAGAATGAAATAAAAAATAAATATATAAATAATTTAAATAAATAAAAAAAAATAAATAAATAAAAAATAAATAAATAAATAAAATAATTAATTTATAAAAAATTAAATAAATTAAATAATTACAATAATTGAAAAAAAATTAAAAAAAATTATAATTAATTAATTCCCCATAATTAAAAGAAGAAAACTAATAAATGTATGCAAAAAATGTTAGCCAAAAGTAAAATGAAGAAAACGAAATAGTAGTAGTAACAAAATAAATTTTCTTGTTCTAAAGCACAAGAAAAAACAAACACACATATACATATATAAATATAAAGAAATGTGCCCGCATAGCAGAGTTTGAAAATAGTTGTTAGTCATTGGAATTTCTTATAAAAATAAAATTAAAAAAAAGATTAAAAATATTTATTTGATAAAAATTAGTTAATGTATTATTATTTATTTGAGAAAAAATATTTAATATTTTCTTTAATTGAGAAAAAATATTTAATGTATATTTATTTATGATATTTGAGACCAAATATTTAATGTATTTTTATTTATTTGAGTAAACATATTTATTTATTATATATATATATTTTTTTTTTTGAATTATTTATATCAGAAATAATATTTAATATTTTTTTTGTATTCGAGAAATATTATTTAATTATTTTATTTTTTTAATTAATTATATCAGAAATAATATTTAACATTTTTTTTTGTATTTGAAAAAAAATATTTCATTTTTTTTTTATTTATTTATTTTAAACAAAGTACGTAATTATTTTCTTTATTAAATTGAGAAAAAATATGTAATAATTTTTTATTTATTATTATTATTATTATTTTTAAAGACATAAAAATATTTAATTTTTTGTATGAATTATTTTATTTATACATTTTTTTTTATTTCAGGCAAAATATGTAATATTTTTTATATTTTTAATTTTTTTCATATATATTTAAATTTTTTTTTTTTATTTGAGACAAAATATTTTATTATTTTTTATTTATATAACACATAATATTTAAATATTACTTTATTTGAGACCAATTTATTAAATAATTTTTTAAAATTTCTATTATTAATTATTTTTTATATATTTTTAGCAAAAACAATTATTGCCTTTATTTGAGAAAATATACTGGATCTTTTTTTATTAAGAAAATAAATAAATAAAATATTTATATTTATTTAACACACATTGTTTTAAATAAACAAAAACAAAATAAATAGTTTGTCCGAAAAAAAAATATTCTGTGTTAAATAATTAAATAAATAAAAAATGAATTAAAAATTCTAGCTTAAATAAATAAATAAAAACTAATAAAGTCTTCTGTTTCTAAAAAAATATTAACAAACACTTTTCCCCAAATATGTATAAAAAATAATTAATAAAAAAAATATAAATATTTTATTTATTTATTAATTTTAGGCAAAATATTCGTTTTTTTATTAATAATTTTTATACATATTTGGGGAAAAGTATTTATTAATATATTTTTAGAAACAGAAGGCTTTATTAGTTTTTATTTATTTATTTAAGTTAGAATTTTTAATTAATTTTTTATTTATTTAATTATTTAAAACAGAATATATTTTTTTCGGACAAACTATTTATTTTGTTTTTGTTTATTTAAGACAATGTATTTATTTCTTTTAAAGTTAATTTGAAAATGGAACTTTTGGGGATTTTTTTCCAATTTCAATTTCGATTAAATATTAAAAATAGTAATAAAAAAGAAATAAATAAATATTTATAGTTTTTTATCTAAAAAACAAATTTAAACATAATTATAAAAAATGAAATAAAACATAAAACAAAATCAAATAAAGTAAATAAAATAATAATGCAAATAAAAAAACAAATTAAAGGAGTTAAAAAATAAAAAATTAATTTAATATGTATTTATGAAAAAAAAAAATTAAAAAGAACTGAAACAAAATAAAGGAAAAAAAATTAAATTGAATAAAAAATATAAAAAAACTAATTAAAGGATTTAAAAAATAAAAAAATAATTTAATATGTATTTATGAAAAAAAAAAATTAAAAAGAACTGAAACAAAATAAAGAAAAAAAATTAAATTAAATAAAAAATATGAAAAAAACTAATTAAAGGATTTAAAAATAAAAAATTAATTTAATATGCATTTATGAAAACAAAAATTAAAAAGAACTGAAATGAAATAATGAAAAAAAAGTAAAACAAGACAAACTATAAAAGAATTAAGTAACTAAAAAATAAAATACTTTAATACTACATAAAATAAAAGTAAACGCGATAAAATAAAAATGAAAAAGTAAAATAATATAAAAATAGTAAAATAAAATAAATTATAACTACAATAATTCAAAATAAAAATTAAATTAAAAGAAAAATTAAAATTAAAAATTAAATAAATTAAATAGTAATATAAAATGAAATTAAAAAATAATAAATAACTAAATCAAAACAAAATAAAATAAAATTATTAAAAATAAAAATTAAAAAATAGGACAAATTAAAAATCAGAGTAAAAGAGATAAAGAAAAATAAAATAAAAGTAAAAATTAATGAAAATAAAATAAATTAAATTAAATACTAATATAAAATGATATTAATTAAAAAAATAAATAAACTAAATCAAAACAAAACAAAATAAAATACAAAATAGAACAAATTAAAAATCAGAGTAAAATAAATAAAATAAAAGTAACAAAAGTAAAGAAATAAAATTTTGGTATAGAAATTTTTGCTATGGAAATTAATTAAAATAAAACAATTGAAATTAATATAAATTAAATTAAAAACGAATAATAATATGGAAGTAAAAAATAAATTAAGGCAAAAACAATTCAAATAATATAAAAAGGTTAATAAAATAAAAAAAATTAAAATAAAAGGAGAAATAAAATAAAATACATTAAAATAATATAGAAACCTGAGCAGAAATAAAATAAGTAAAATAAAATAAAATGATTTAATTTAAAATTAAATTAAGTAAAAATTAAATAAAATTATATTTTATATAAAAAAATTAATTACTGATTTTTTCCTCAAATATTTATATTTATTTTAAACTAAATCTAAAAAATATTGACAATTACTTTCAAGCTCTGCTGCAAATTAAATACGTAAAAACCGCGGCAGCAAACCCAATAAGTTAACCACATTTAAAAAATAAAATAAACGAAAAGCTTATCATACTAATGCATGTTATTGTATTTAATAAATTTTTGTTTGTTAAATTGGCAAGGAATGTGAGACTGATAGTTTTATGTACACACTAAACACAAGCAAAGAAAAAACATACTCGTAAATGCAAATACACAAATAAATAACTAAAAAACATATTTAGAGCAACCTTATGAACGCAAAATGCAAAGTATGTATGTATGTATTGAAAATGTAAAATTAAACAAAAAAATAAATAAAAAATAAAAGAAATTAAAATAAAGCAATAACAAATGGTTGATAATATTTTATTTGAAAATACACATTTAAGCGATGGAATTTCTTTTGCTTTTCAGCTAACAACAGCTGACATAAATATACAGTTATTTTCAAACATAATATTACCAACACTTAAACACTAACATACGTGTAAGCGTCAAATCAAAGTGGAATTTACGCTTGCATGAGTGAAAAGGAGTAAAAATGCGTAAAAATGATTAAAAATTATCAAAAATGATTAAAAACGAATAACTAAACAAACGAAATTATGCCATAAAGTATTAACCCTATTTAACTATACACAAACATACTTAAAACATATATATATATGGTATATGTATACACACACAAACACACACCATTCCATTCCATTCAGCAGTCTCTATGTCGACATTACAACTTCAGAACAAATTATAAGGCAAAATAAAACATTTATAAAAAAAAAAATGCATACTAATATACATATGTAAGTTGATAAGCATTTAATAGAAAAACAATTTTTTTTCCGTCTCACTATATAAACCTCAATGAATTTTTTTTTATTTTTATTGTTAATTTTTGTTTTTGGTAATTTATATAACAAAACGACCACATTTTACAAATACAACATATGTGAATGTTTTACAAAAAAACAAAAAAAAAGAAACAAAAAAAGTATTCAATGTGGATATTTAAATTGAAAAAAAAACAACAACAACAACAATTAACCGTAAAGTACTTACTTAATGTCTGTACTTAACTGGAATACACAGATATGTATATGTATTTGGCTAAGAGCACTAAAAGAAAAACAACAACACAAATGTGAAATTAACTAAATGATGCAAGTACTTAACATTTTTCTTCATAATAAATTTCGTGAATAAAAAGTAAAAAAAAAAATTTCGTTTATTTAATACAGTGAATTCAGGTAAGTAAGTACTAGTTATAAATTACTTCAAAACTAGTACTACAAGCATGTGTAATTCTCAATTTTTTTCGCAATCGTAATTTTTCATCCAGAAATCGCATAGTCCTAAACTAGTTCTAAACGGACAAAAAAGTAACCAGTTTGTTTTTTAAGCCAAAAGCACTAGTTTCGTAAAAAAAAAACAAATATATTATACAAAAAATATAATCCCTCTACTATAATTTGCGTGAGTTCGGGCGCAGGATTTGGAGTGACAGTGTCTTCTTTGATTTTCCAGCTATGTTCGGCCAAACCATAGTCTTTTTCGAAGTAGATTGTAGAAAGTATTGCTGTATTTTAAATTCTTAGAGTATATCAAGCGCCATCTTGGATCCGAAAATCCGTTTCTGAAAAATCATCTCTTCGTCGATCGCTTCGTACAGTAGCGAACCAAGCGAAATTTCGAATAAATTGACCATTTTTCGAGTGAGTTCTTTGAGGTTATGCTGCAGAAAATAATATGAGCAACAGAGCTGAGCCAGGAAAGTAGCATCTTCTTCGAAAAAAAGTTCAATAAGCGCTTCGTTTACACTGAGTAGGTCTGGTAGTGAACAAAAACCAAAGAACTACTTAGACCACATAGTTCTTCTGCTACCGAAGAAACAGCCAATAATATTCTCACGCAAAATCAAGCTCGGCTACTGGTAATGATTCGTTTGGTCTACTCTGTGATCCAGGATAATGATATCGGAAAGATTACACGTCGTAGCGTTGACAAATATGTCAAGCGATGATACGCTGAGCTGTGGAAGACATTACGGCTATGCTAGCCAGATTATATCATCTGGATGGATAAAAGCATTCCAGCTCATAAAGTATTCTGCTGGTGAAAAGAGAGGAAGAGAGTCTTTTTCGGAACAAATCTCTCAGATTTAGCCGATTACCAGCCACAAACTATATACTTCTAGAATATCTAAGGGAAGAGGCTGTAAAGTGAATTATGAGCAATGAGGAGCCATGGTGGAGTGGAGTACGGATTTCATGGCTTTATGCACCTTCTGAGTAGCCGTCGCTTAGTTTGATCGCTTAAATCCTTCAAGTTACCAGAGCCTGATGAATTAAAAACCGGCGTAGCTGCAAAAAGCTGCGAGGGCGTCGAGCAGTTAACTTGTATCGAAGACTGGGATACATGCCGTGAAAAGTGGTGTTCGATTCGAATGGTCGGCAGCAGCCCACATGTGCCTTCTAAGGACTTAAGGTCGTTTCGTCAGTTTTCCTTCTTGCTGTACGCTATAAAGGCTGAATGGCTTGTATAAAAGCAGCATAATTCCTCGAAGTTACCTTTCCAAAGCTCAACTGTATATATTGCAAGGGGCTCTAGTAGGGAGTAGTACAGTAAAGTGGCTACAATAAGCACTCCAATATACGTATGTAAATATTATCTTGACCGGATACACAGAGGGGTTTCATAACGTTTTACCGGACGCGATTCCCACAACGTTAAGACTAAATTTCACCTAAGAAGTCTTGAATCTTCTGTGCGGTAGAGCTTGCAAATTAAGTCCGGGCATTCATGCTTGGGACACAGTCATTAGGTGCGCACCGCTTCTTAACATCCTCTTGACATCTTGATCACCCTTAACTTACTGAAGAAGACTAGAAGTGGTGGACGCAGGCTAGTCGTTTACACACACCGCGTAACACTAGTTCTGGGGGTAAATTTTAAAATTCCCTGTATGATCTCTTCTGTGGCTACCAGAAAGTGGAAACCGACGGGGCGGCTGGAACAGGTCTTGTCGAGAATGCCATTAAGGGATACTCCAGAAAGTGGTTCTCCCCTCGAAAGAGGTTATTATAGGTATGTTTGCCAAGGCGAAAGACTTTGAACCAATCTTGGACAGCAACCTATTTGTAGAGGAAAACTTTGAGGAGAGGATGAATAAAGGATATTCCTTATAAACTAGTGCTCTGGTGGTACTTCTCGAGCTAGCCAAGAAAATCTAGCACCAAACCAGTACCTTTTCCACCCAATTTCATGCAATACCTCCCTGCAAGGCACCTACATACGTACATAGTATGTAGGTATGTATGTACATAATTGAAACAAATTTTCCCACCAGCTGTCGCGCACCACATTTCCTCTTCCTTGGCGCTTACGGAACGTGACAGTTTTCCGCAATGCTCGTTTGGTCAGTCACCACAGAAACCCTGTACATTGTTTCCGCGCAGATGATAAATTAGGGCATCTTCGATACCTTACGGTGGCAGCGTCTACATATACATCTGTATGTATGTATGTATGTATGTATGTATTGGCGTGCTGCTCTCAAGCCTCTTTCCAATAAATTGTCTAACAATTGCGCAATTTTTCACATTACAAAAAAAAAACCAATAACATAAACAATAACATGATTGAAGCAAAAATAACAAGAAAAAAAACAACACCAAAAACACAAACAAAGTGGAAATATGTTAAGGTAAAGAAATGTTCGAAAGAATTCTGCAATGTTGCCCAAGATGAGCTGTGCGGTGTGTAGCGGTAAAAGAAAGTAAAGGTGTTAGAAAGGAGGCTGGACGAACGCAACGAATGCCAATAAAAACACACATTCGAGCCGAGCACATACATAAATACATACGTGTATGTATGTACGTGGTAATTGCAAGCCAAGGCAATAATAGAAATAATTGGAATGTGAAAGTGACGCAAAAGAAGAAGAATAAGAAGCAGCAGAAGAAATGCAAGCACAAAAACAATGCGCCGACTTTTGGGACCCATGTCAGTGAAATAAAATTTAATGAATTTTGAGCGCCGATTGAGCAGATGTTCGGTTCATATTTATTAAGCAATTCTATAGCGGATTTTAATCAATACATATAAGAGTATACCTATATACCTATAAATATATATATGTATGTATGTATGTATTGTAATAACACATAGTGCTACTAACGCCGATAAATATTTGTCCTGAAGTAAAAAACTAAACTAAGATTAAATATATGTACATATGTAAGTGCATGTACTCGTATGTGTATGTATGTATGCATGTGTTTAATCTCACAACAAAACAATAAGAAGGCGAAAGGAATTGTGCAATTCGTTAAGGACTTTAAATCCTGTTGATTTTTTTCTTATCTCAGGAAGAATGTTGTCCTCTAACACTGTGGGATTCGATAAAACTATAAAATTAAAATAAAATAAAATAAAATTAATTCAAGTTAAATAAAATACTCTAAAATAAATTAAAATAAAATAAATAAAAATAAAATAAAGTAAAATAAAATAAAATAAAGTAAAATAAAATAAAATAAAATAAAAAAATTAAAAAAAAAATAAAATAAAATAAAATAAAGTAAAATAAAATAAAATAAAATAAAAAGAGATAAAAAAAAAATAAAATAAAATAAAATAAAATAATATAAATCAAAATAAAACAAATTAAAATAAAATTAATTCAAATACATAAAATAAAATAAAATAAATAAATAAATAATATAAGATAAAATAAAATGTATTAAAATTAAATAAAATAAAATAAAATTAATTTAAATAAAATAAAATATAATAAAATAAAATAAATTAAAATAAAATAAAATAAAATAAAATAAAATAAAATAAGTAAAATAAAATAAAATAAAACAAAATAAAATAAAATAAAGTAAAATAAAATAAAATAAAATAAACAAAAAAAATAAAATAAAATAAAATAAAATAAAATAAAACAAAATAAAATAAGAAAAAAAATAAAATAAAATAAATAAAATAAAATAAATTAAAATAATATAAATTAAAATAAAATTAAATAAAATAAATCAAAATAAAATAAATTAAAATTAAATTAATTCAAATTAAATAAAATAAAATTAAATTAATTAAATTAAATTAACGGGTAAAAGTCACTCTAGGATTTTGGAAAACGCAATTTTTTTTTGTTTTTTTGCTCACAGTTACCAATTAGCTGAAGTTTTTATTTTGTTGTAGCCTCTCAGAGCGTTCGCTGAGTTCAATGAAAACTTTAAACGTGTTTTTCTCCAAATCACATTTTTCCCACTGGGAGGACAGTTTACCCTATTGCATCGATTTATCTGAAATTTTGATGGTTGCTTCACAAAAACATTTTTTTTTTTGGAAGTACGTAGTAGTTTTTCGATTAAAAGTAAACTTTTTTTCAATAATTTTTTTTAATAATTTCATGTGTATTTTTTAGTAAAAAATCAATATTCAAAAAGAAAAGTGTGCCTCTTTCATAAAAATTAGTTAAAAAATAAATCCGTACGTTCTTCCGAAGACCACAGTTTGTAGATCATAAAACTTTTTACTTTTCTGTTCTAGGTCTCATCCTTTAGAAGAAATCGGTCCTGCCGTGGACGTCTTTCAAAAAAACATGGACATGAAAATATTGGACTTTATGACCGCCATTTGGTAACAAAATAATATTTTTTTATACTTCAATAGAAATTTTATACCTTTTCCCATATTCCAACAATAACTTTAAGAAAAATTTATCTATTTTTCAGCCTCTAGAGTCGCTTTACCCCCTAAATAAAAGGTGACAATAGCCAAGCAGCTAGCAGGGTTCCAGTCCAACATATTAGTTTTTCATAAAAATCCATCGGCCGTTGGAAGGTGGATTAGAATAAACTTTAGGTTTCTCCCTTTGTTGGAAAGACATCAAGACAGACACATCACAAATTGAAGGAGCAGCTTGACCTCAACGCTCCGTATTGACAGTTACAGTCTCGCAGTCTCAGATCACCAGACAGTAAGGTTTTCGACACCCTTCCTTACCGATAACCGATCCAGAACTCACAAGGTGTATGAAAATTTAAATTTTGATCAACGGGCAACGTAGCATGGAAGCAACAGCTTCTTGCGTCGGCAGGAACAAAGCGATGGTGGACATATGGGCGAGGTCTAGTAAGTGCTCGAGCCCATGATCTTCCGCATGGTAGTACGTACTACTAACAATTCGGCTAATGCGTTCCAGGACAGTAATAACCACTAAAATATTTGTGTAAATGTTAGGCTGCCTGACCTAGATTATATATATATATATAAATGGCGCTTTTTAAACTTTGAAGCGACTTTCGTCCGAGTTCCGCTTCCAAGTTATGGTTTTGCGTCTTGACAAATGGAGGGACCTACGTCTCCGAACGGCTGATGGTTTTTTTACGAGGAGCCTTTATTTCATGTCCGAAATACACTCGGAGGGGTGGACATTCCCTACCGAGCGACGACCGCAATTAGAAAATTTAACTAAATTTTTCATTTAAATTAGTTTTTTATAACTTTTTGGATGTTAGTACGACACCGGGATTTGAACCCGAGCCTTCCGAATGGCAGTACGCAATTGTAACCACCTGGCTACAGCGGCCTGACTTAGATTACCCTTTGAAAAAGTATCTGCCTAAACAACTCTTCTATTTATGTTTGGCAGCCTAAGCAATGGGTCGAAGTATATATATATTCTGACAGAAAACTCCGCCACAGATCTTCTAGCAGTTTTCCATCCATCCGTAAAGAAATTTATTGCTGCTTTCTTCCATGGCACATCTGTTCAGCCTAGTCCTTCCGTAAAGTAGGCTCGGAACTTAAGTAGACCCACTACTAGTACTGGCATGCTCAAGAAGCACATTTTACCATTTTACTATAAAATTGAAAAGGAATCAAGGACTATTATGCTACTAAAGCACAACATTAGCAAAGTCGCAACTGGAGTACAACTCGGTAATTTGGGGTCTTAGGATAGACATTTACTCTATTAGGACGAAATTTATTGCTTTTTGCCTGAAGACAATTTTCATTAGGGTTCTCCATATATATTTTTTCACCTTTTATCCTAAAACATATTAAACTACGGATATTTGAGGACAACTAAGTATACTTAGGCACACAAATTTCTTGTCTTAATTGCCGCAAATCAAATATTTATACTTCAAATCGCAGTCTTATCAGCAAACGCAAGATTTTTAAAATTTTCAACTCTACACTTTCCACCCTTAAAAAAAGGCCAATTACTGGCGCTACCTGGAATGGAGACTTTTTCCCTTCCTGCGCTCTTAAACAATGAGAACTGCATGAAACGGTGGTGAGTCCATGAGTATAGGAGCTGAGATGAGCGCTCAGCTCTTATGAGCGTAGCATAACAATTTTTAGTCGAGTTTTGTGCGCAGAACTGAACGGTTGTTTTTTTATGGAAGATAATAAATAAAAATAAAATTATTTTGAAACAAAAAATAACGCGCCAATTTGCTTTTTACGTACGTGTATATATAAAGTGAAAAAATAAAAACAAAAAAATAAAATTTCAAAGAACTGTTAAAACTCCATAGTTTGAAGCGAGAAAACCAGATTTCATACAAGTGTCCTTTTAAGGTAAATTATGTGTTAAAAATAAGCAAAATATAAGTATATAAATAAATATTAAAAAAAAAATTAAGCATAATTTTAAATAAAATATTAACAATAAAATAAATAAAAAAAAGTTTTAAATATAGAAATAGTTATAAAAACATATGCAAGTGTGCTTTTTTCGATATATGTAAGCATATAGCGCCAGGGTGGCATGGCAAATGACTGCCTTAATGTACTTAATATATTTATAATAACTGCTAACGAACTGTTTAAAGAACTCTTAAGTGCACTTAAAATCCTAAAAAAAGCTCAAATATAATCGATCAACTCGAAACCAATTTAAAGTACCAAAACTGCAAATGCGCATGCACAGCCAGCCAGCCAGCCACGCGGACCAAACAACCACTTGCCAGCACCGTACATATGGTACATACGAGTATATTGCCGGCCGCATTCGCGAACACTCGAACACTCGAGCTGAACCAACACTTGGGGCCACTTAATATGTACATACATACATATGTACATAAATGGTATAGAAATAGTGCGCCCATTAATTGTATAAGGACGAAAGAGTGAGCAAAAAAAAAATTAAAAAAAAAAAACAAAGATTTAAATTTGCCACGAAAGGAATAAAGCACAAGAAATTCGCAAACGACAGTCAAAAACTCGTTTAAATTTTTTTTTCATTTTTCTCTTTTTAAATATTCCTGTTTCTGTTCACTCGATCTTTGCTGTGCTTTTCAACTACACTAGTTTTTAAAGTCGCGGCAAGAATCAGCGCCAAATTCTTCTCACATTTCGCGAATACCAAAGCATGCGCCGCAAGACAAGAAACGGCATTTGCAGACTCTGACTCTTTGTAAGAAAAAATTAAAAAAAAAAGAAAAAAAAAAAGAGAAAAACCGGCAGAGTTAATCATTTGTAAAACCGACAACTATTGCTTTTATTTAAGGATTGTTTTTTTGTTTTTAGCGCGACATTTATGCAATACAGAATTCGCTTTCATTACGCAGCTGGAATTCCGGTTGACTGCGCTGACTGTTGGACACCAAATTTGCATAGACGACGTAGCGCGCCGTTTAATAAAAAAAGATTTCAAA